>VUQI01001941.1:0-12636 GCA_015106735.1 Paratilapia polleni | reverse complement strand
TTTGCTTTCCTTTGTCAGCAGTGTGTGTGTGTTTTAAGAGGGACACCAAGCTCTAATCCTGTTGTTCTGACAGGAGGGTGTAATTCCACAACAGAGCTGAGCTTATTGAACTGTGTCCTTAATATGAGCAGTGCTTCGCCACCACAAACTCATGACGTACTCATGCTGTGCAGTCATGTGAAAAAGTAAGTGCATCCCATTAAAACGGCTGCCTTTTGTGACGTATTTGGAAGAGCAAACATTTGATCCAGATCCTTGTTGAATCTGTGCCTATTAATAAAGGTGCTATACGACACCTAAAATCATTGTACGTTTTCTTAATTTAAATCGATTAAACAAGTCAGTCATATTGGAAAAAGTTAGTATACGCATACTTGTATCACACCTTCAGATCCCTAAAATTAGGATCAGGTGTTCCAGATTAGGTGACAGTGATTAGAACCTCTTACAGTGACAAGTGGAACCTGAATTTGGCATCAATGGTCTGTTGATCTCATTACTTATTACTGTAAGTTGTTGCAGTTGTTTTGCCAAGATCCTAAGTGCTTTTAGAGGTCATCAGGAGGGGGGGGGGGGTTTGGATGCCCGTGATTTTAAAAAGATCTCCAAACTATTTGGAAAAAAAAATTATTCCAGTATAAGGAAAAATGGCACATGTAAGTGCACAGATTTCAAACAGTTGCCTGTTTGTCCAGGACTGGCTGCTTCAGTCAGCAAAAAGAAGTCTTCAAGAAGCCCCATATTTCATCTCCAGGTAACTCTGGCAGCGGTCGGTGTCAAAGTGCATACATCTAGAATCAGAAAGAGACAAATTTGACCTGCAAAGGCAGTGTCCCAGGAAAAGTCTAGAAAAAAAAAACACTTTAGAGCCAAACTACAGTTTGATAATTAATGTATTTACAAAGACAAGGAGAAAGAGTTGTTTGGCCCCAGTAACAACACATATATTATAATAACTGACCATCTTCTTAACTGCTTACCACATTCAGGGTTGCAGGGCTGCTGGAGCCTATCCCAGCTGCCAAGAAGGCACGGTTCTCCCTGGACAGATAGCTAGTCTATCCCAGGGTTAGCACAGAGAGACTGACAGCCATTCATGCTCACATTCACACCTACAGCTTATTTAGAATTATCAGCTATCAACTATGAATGATATATGCATCATGTCAAAGATTTCCTGAAAGTTACCGTGAGGCTGTCAGTCTAAAAATTGAAATCAAACCAGAAGTGGACAGGAAACTGATCCAAATCCCTATATGAAATCCACCAAGGAATAGTTTAAAGACAAGAAATTGAGGGTTTTTGGAACAGCCTGGTCAAAACCCAAGAAAACCTTTAATCATCTTGCAACTAAAAGAATGTTGCATGGAAGAGTGGTAGAAAAAAATCATCAAGCTGATGGCAGAAACCCGTCGAAATTCAGGCAGAATGCCTTGAAGAAGCTATTTCTGCTGAAGGGAATAGTGCAAGCATTTGAGGCAAAGGGTGAGCTTCCTTTTTCCACGTATTAATATTACATCTCTTGATATTTCTCCTGAATAAATAAATGTAAAAGCTAAATTTCCTTGTGGAGCTTTTCATGTTTACCACCTTTATCTGGAGGCCTTTGTCCAAATATATTAAAAGCAAACAATTTCTACTTACTTTTTCACATATCTGTAGTGCTATAGACTCTGCCCCTGTCATTTTATTTTATTAAATGGAATGATTATGTTATTATGTGTTATCATCATTAATGCTGTAATTAATACTTGCTGATGCTTTTGTACTTTAAGTGGTTGTTAGAATAAAGTTATGATCTTCATATGATGACAATCTAAAACTCATCCACATAATCCTTTTATATTACCAGAGGTGCTGCAGCATCCAAGTGGGCAGGAAGTACCACTACTGTATCCTGTCGCCATGAGTGTGTACTCTGACTCCCAAGTGACGCGCATCTGTCCAAGCCAGGCAGATGTTTGGAAATGAAACGACAGCTCTCATTGAGGGAGACTCCCTCTGTCCTGCTTAGGGACCAAATGTTTCTTACACTGGAATCATTTTGACGCTTTGCTCGGCACTCGCTCTCGTCATGCGGGTCGGAGACCGACAGCAGCTCACGTTAACCGGAGCATCTCCCTTCTCCCGTGATCCTACATGGCAGCATCCCCACTGATGCCTTTTGAAAGGAGCAGCACCTGCTATATTTAGCATGGCAGCTGCACTCAGCAGGTTCCATATCAGCCTGTTGGAGGAAAAATGATGTGTTTACGGTCACTTGTATGTGTTTGTATGGTTCGCTCAGGCCCAGAATCTGAACTGCAGTTTATAATGCTGCTCCTTTTTGTTGCTGCTCTCTGGATCCATCAGGCCTATAGTGCTGCAGGGTCGGCTAAGGTAACGTGCTGAGCTAACTGAGAGATGCAGTGTGGGACTGAGTGATATAGTTTACACAAAGACTAATACAAGTTGCAAAATATTCATGTTCAAGTCATTAAACTGTGCTCAATTACCTAATCACAAGTTGTTTTTGTTTGTTTTGTTTCTTCTTTTTTGTAGGGGGCTGTTGCCAAGACAAATGTGCTGCCTTTATTTATTTATTTATTTATTTATTTATTTATTTAATCAATCAATCAATCAAAAACACAGCCTCTTCTGTGTCACTTGTGGTGCTGTGGTTGGAAAAAAAATACAGATCTCTGAATTGAGATGAGACAGCAGTTCTCTTCTTTCTGTTATGGAAGGGAAGGAGATGTTTTGTTGTCCAACAATATTTGAAAGAGAGCAGAAAACCTGTGTTTCACAATTACATATCTAAGTGTAAGCTTAGTCACTGTGGTCGTCATTTTCTGTGTTTTGTTTCATCACTGATTTGATTGACATTTAACACAGAGGTCAAGGAAAAAGCATTCAGTAAAGGCAATAAAAAAGTGGATTTTATAGTTGTGCAGTGCTTGAGAAGCGGTCTTAAAGCCATCATCTAAAGACGTGCTTTAAAATCCTCACTCAGCTGCATAATTGGAAACTTATGTATTCCTTGCCCAAGTTCATCTTTCTTCTCATTTTTTTAGTTCCATTATTGAACTTCCACAACCAGACTGATGTCAGTGCTGTGCTTCAGGGTGCTTTCTGTCTCCACCTGACTGCTCACCAGGGCCTCGGGGAGCGCTTGTTGCCAGGCAATGGCTCATATCGCTGTCGCCTGCAGCAGCTTAGGCTTGGCAGGAGAAAGGCTGAAGGTTTTATGTGCAATTTCACATTTGAGGTTCAAAGAAGTTGACTTTCAAATGTATATATGGATTTTCCCAGGCTAGTTTGTCCTTACTATGTCCTTTAAAAACACGTGTATTTATTTATTAATTTCTTAGTGTAGGCTGGATATAGAGCACCTCCCAGCTGAATGCTCTTACAGCTCATAAGAAATGAAGGAGTCTGTGTGTGTGTGTATGTCTATGTTGTCTTTGCGTTTCTCAACAACCATTTATCCGATCTTCACACTTGGTGGGTGCATTCCTGGGGACCTGAGGAATCAGGAAGTGCAGTGTAGAGTTTAAAATGAAACAAGTGCACATTCCCAGCCTGTTCCACAGCCATGTTTTGCACGGGCACTGCACTTGTATGAAACAATGGGCCATTGTCAGGTGGTTTTCATCTTGAGTTGTGAACACTTGAATCCTCAGGACCGTATACTGAAGGTGCAGGGTATAACCGCAAGGTTTAGAGATTTTGTTTCGGTGTACTGCCAACACATTACTTATGTTGGGATCTGTTGCCCTGCTTGCAGATGTAGACTAAAGAGTGGGAGCTTCATCTTCAGGGCCCCCACAATACTAGACCCACAAGGCCGACCCTAATAGATTCTAGAACCAAACCTAAAGACAGCTAAAATAAAGGATGCACACTTGCACAGTTTGCTTTACTTCAAAGCATCAACAGTTTGTCAAGAAATATGCTGCTTAAAAGTGGAGTGCAAAATAAACGCACAGTCTTCTGTCTGGTGATTGTGCACAATCAGTCACAACCATCTGCCTGTGTAGACCCCTTTTTACCACCAAAACAAGTAGCATAGATATTGGACTTTTGGCAGTGTTTTTTTTTTTTTGTTTTGTTTTGTTTTGCACCAGAGCACTGGCAGTGGATCATTTTGAGTGCTGGGGGTTGCAGTTGACCCTGCTTGGATCAGGGCTGTTCTGACGGATCCTACAGATGCTGATTGGATTTGGATTTTGGGGAGTTTGGAGTTGTTTTCCTCAGCAGTTTTTGCAGTGCGGCATAGCCCTCCTGGGGAGGGCTAGTCTTGATGGGAGGTGCCAGTCTGCAGCAATGTTTATGTGGGTGGTATGTGTCAAGGGAACATCTACGTGTATCCTAGGAACCAAGGTTTCCCACCACAATATTGTATTATAACAAGATGACCAATACTGTTCACCTCAGCTGACAGTGGTTTTAATGTTGTTGTTGAGTGTGTTACAAGTCCACATGTCATTGCATGTGTTACAGCTGCAGTTACTGACTGATTTTTAGCTTGAAGAGTAAAAATTGAACCATGTAGCTAAAAAGAAAATGTCAAGAAATCACTTTCATCTGTGTTCACCTGCTGAGACAAAGTACTCCTCCTCTGACTGGTGCTTGGGGTAAAACCTTGTCCATCTCTCTCTCACTCTCTTTTTATTTAAGCTGTGAAAAGAAGCAAAAATACGAGAAGAGAACCATTTGATGGAAGATAAGAAAAAGAAAAAACAAGACGAGAAGAAAAAGAAAGAAGCTGCTCATAAAAAGGTAAGCTTGCAGAGGGCCCTTACTTTTTGAAAACATGCATGCTCTTATCATTTTGATGTAATTGTTCCTTCCTGTTCTGTATCATATCCAGCATGATAAGTTACTGTACGCCCCAGTTAAGTGTGTCAGTTATTACCACCAGCTCTGGTTTTGGGTAGGGATTGGCTGATTTTCCAAATATTTTTCTGATTAACAGTATTGTTATTTTTAACCAGTTTCTGATAAAATTAATTGGCTACTTTGGCTTTAATGCAGCCTCCTCTCTTTATAGCCCACAGGCTACACATTTGGCCCACAGGGCTGTTCTACTTTTAGGTTAAGTTTCTGACATTTTATAGACTAAAGGAATCAGAAAACAATTAGCAGATTATTCCATAATGAAAATAACCAGTATTTTGACATTTGCAGTATTTTACATGTTGTGTAGTGTAATGGCAGGCACAGCTCTACACTATGCACAAGTATGCAGCCTCCCACCTTTGGTCCTCCTCACTTTTTTCTTCCTCTGTTTTCAGTGTTAGCTTAAAGGGTTAGCCTGCTATTTGGCCTGCTGTGTATCCTTAACCTTTTTTGCCAGTGCTGGTGAAAGTAGTGTTTCCCTCAAAGCTAATTTTCTTCATTAAATTAATAAATAATACCATGTATACAATGTGACATTAAATAACGGCGCAATAATCAGCTGCTTCTCCAGTAAGTTCCTCATCCCTCAGACGGACTCGGCTCCACCGTCTTGCAATGCAGCAGGTGACAGCAGTCCCTATTCTGCTGTACAGCCTCTGTGAGCTCAGCATAGCTTCACATTGACCAGCTCTGCATCTGCTGCAGGTTCTGGTTAGAGTCACCTTCCAGCATTTCCAGATGTGGTCCAAGACAGTGGAGTTGGAGTCTGTCTGACTGTGAGATCAGACTCGAGACAGCTGAACGACATCAAGCACTGCCACAAGGGCATACCGAATCTTGTTTTGACGTTTTTAACCCGTTGAGCAATAATCATTTTAGTATTTAAATACAAGAGCGGTACCTGCCCTATAGCATGGCCTTGGCTAGTTGCTTCATTAACACATTAAGATTTATTTAATGCAAAACTGCACAATTTTCTTTACCCTACATGCATGAAATATATTTAATGATGCTTATTGTGCTATTTTAAGTTCTATCCCTTTTTAACTCATGTTTTCTTTTTTTTCTCAGGCCACAGAACAGATAACCAAAGGTGAGTTATGGCTGCTTGGATTGTATTATGTTTTGTACCACTAATACAGAGCAGATACTTCAAAGAAAATATTCAAACCTTCTGCTATGCATGCTTTAACACAAGAATTGCCTGTGTAGACCTTTGCTATGAGTTTATGATATGTTGTGATAACAGGAAGGACACCGACTGTGTGAGGGTATGAAATTGTCCATGTTCCAAATTAGATGGTTAACCACAAAACGTATGCAGTTCTGCTTTTTTGCCACTAGGCGTCAGTTTGTTCTTTGCTGTGCTAGTTCAATAGGAAGGATTAGCTTTTGTTAAAGTTTTAAAAAGATATTTTAACTGAAAACGTTAGCAGCTGCAAGGTGGGGCCATACTACCTGAGCCAAAATGGAAGTCAGGTGCTCTGAAAAGACTAATAAGGAGCATGGGGATGGTGCAGTTGCTCCTAAGGCCTCCCTGTGGGCTCCTCAGGCATACCTTGGAGGGGAGAGGTGAGGAGGAATCTCAGAAGAAAAGAGAGCCAACAAACAAACCTGAGCAAGACATCTGAATAAAACTGACTGGAAACATAGCTTTTGTAGTGAAGAGTGGGCTTAGCTTGAAGGTTTTAACTCCTGCTTTGTGGCTGCTACAGATCCACCCTTCACTCTCTCTCCCAAAGCCAGTGGTCTTAAGGACCAGAGGGAAGCAGGTAGGGAGTGATGGACAGTCAGCCTGGGAGCAGATCTCCATGTCAGCATGAGCAAGCAGATGGGAGAGAGACTTAATGCCTCATAAGGGATAGGCATGGTGAAATCTGATTAGAACTGCTGGTAGATGTTGGCAGCATGGCCTAAATGGTAGAAAGAGAATAGATGCCCAATTACTAGTGGGTGTCTCTTCTGTTTCTGTGGCCAGAACTGTGTTTATAGAAATGTGTCAGTTTTGGTGGCTAAAAATGAGGAAGTTGGTTTAACTATCACTGTCAGTACATACAACAGACAGTTAGTTTCTTCTTATAGTATATAGTGTTAAACATGCCCCCTCTCACCCGTTACTCCTCTTCATCATCCTCACCTTTTTAAAGAATGAGATCTGGTACAGCTGTGCTACCACTCCTCTTCTCTCACAAATTATAATCTGCTTTTTGTATTGTCATCTTAACCTGTGTAAATATCACATTGGACTTTGTAGCACATGGTATACATTTTTGCGTTGCATTCTGCTCATGTTAATCATCTCCAAAGAAGTTTATACTAGAGGATTAATTACAGATTATCTTCACTTGACCAATTGGTTGAATTCAGTCAGAGATGCAAAACGATGTTTTAAAAGCTGGAGATCTTTTTTTAACAGATGTTTATTTTTAAATGTTATTGTGACATTGGTATTGTCTTGTAATGACTGGAAAAGATCATGAAAAACAGCAAATTGACTGAAAGACACTACGAATTTTAATTGACTAATCAACTAAAAGAGGCAGATTGTGTCTGTAATGGTGCAAGCTACAGTGGGAGCTAATTAGGAGAGCAGGGCGAGTGTGGAGGCTGAATAAACAGGCATTCATACACAGGAGATTTCCAGGAAGACCCCAAGCGCCATAGTAACACTGCACCACCTCCTGTCTGGTCTAGCACAGAGGCCCGCCCTGGGACCAGAGGAGGAAGAAGCAGAAAAAGGTGGGCTGTAAGGAAAAGAGATGGAAGAATTTGTTGTGGTTGTATTTGTGTGAAGTGCAGGGAGGGAGTGCAACACTGATGCCTCTGGTTGATTTGAGAGAGAGAGAGAGAGCAGGAAAACAGTGTTTGAGAGCACAACAAAACAGACCGAGCTATGTGAAACTGTGAGAATGCACTCCAATTTCCTGTTTGCCAGCACAGCTGAGAGGGCCCTTTGTAGGATATTTCTACTGGCTCATTTCTGTGACACACAAACAGACACATGCTCTCACTCTGCCAGTCTCCTAATGTGACAGGCAGACACCAGCACCATATGTACGCTGTGCATCTGTGCACACGCACAAATGCACCTTTACATCACAGATACTACAGACTCCTCTGCCTCACCAGCCCACACTGAGAGTACTATGACATTTATTAGCAAAACATACCACATTTACCTCCACATACAGTACAACTATAAGGATAATTTCACACCTGTTGGGTTCAGTTAAAACCATCTGTGGTGCGTTTGCCTGTTTGGACATTTTGGGGCTTGAGTGAAAGCTGGCAGTTGACCTAAATGAATGGGCTGAGACTGTCTGAAAAGGAGATGGATCTGCCGCTTATAAACAAATTCTGGTGAAGTCCATTTGTGGTTTGGAAGCCACATCCTCAAAAATATTCATCTAATATTGTGTAGGTCCCACCATGCCACCAATGTGATCTCTTGGGGGATGGACATGTCCCAATACCAGGCACAGGACTCATTCACAGGTCCCATTTGCAGAGAATCCTTTGGGTCCTGGTGGTTGCAGGGTGGGGCCTCCACAGGCTTGTTCCGGGACATCATTTGAATGCTTCTTTGGATTTTGAACTGGGGAGTGTGGAGGCTGGAACAGCACCTTTGACACTTCATCGTGGAACTTGAGCTTTCATTAAGCAGTTTTTTGTGGTGTCACGGGGCGCATTGTCCGGTTAGAGGTGGCTGCTGTTGCCATGAGAGGTGTACTTGGTTTCCAGCATGTTTAGCTGGTTGGTATGTGACAAAGTATCATAACTGTCCTGGAGTTTTCAGAATGCATCTGCTAATTATGAACTAGCAGAAGTGATTGTCACTTATTCTGATACACACATATTTTACCATGCATACATGTTTTGTATAAAAAGTGTGTTTACAATGCATTTTGTAATTTATTAAAAGGAGTGAAATAAAGTCACCAGTCAGTTACCATTCTCCCCAACAGTACCATAAATGACACACATATTTATCTTATTTCCACATCATCACCGTCATCATTCATAAAATGAGGGACAGTTAAAGTTCAGTATGACTTTGTCAGTCATCAGAATTAGATTCTCCCCTGGGGGTCTATGATACACTGGTGATGCTGGATGACAGCCACCAAAACTATCCACTCAGTGAATGAGCTGTCAGTCTGTGTAACTAGATGCTTACAGCACAAAATCAAACTGTCTAAATACAAACTGTACCAGAACTTATCTTTTTTTTTTTCTTTTTTTTTTTTCTTTTTTGTCCTTGATGCAGACTAATTGAACTGGGCTCTGGTTATCTGCATCCTGCAGACAGTAATATTGTTAAAATTATTATTTTTTTTAACTGTAGGATGTGTGTGAAGGTAGCTGTCTGTCAGACCTATTGAGGTTTTGCAGACACATGACTGCCAAGTACGTGACATTAATTTGTCCGCCGTGTGGCAATCATGGTGACAGTGTAGGGTCACGTGAGGCCCCAATTACACAAGCCTAGAGGCCGGTCACTGACCCCCAGGAAACCTCTGGTCACTTGGGAAAAAATGTTTATTCCCCAACCAGTTGGCAAAAGCTTCTTTACGATTACGTCGCCAGCAGTTTGCCGTGGTCGCTCATAGTTTTCATGAAACATGCCAACTTGTCTACAAAATCTTGCCAGGTACTCTCCGAGTGGCAGTGAAACCGTGAAAAGTGCAACAGAAACTGGAAATAGAGACCGTTTGCCTTCAAAGTTGCGCTTTTTGAAACGTGCTGGCTGCAGTGTACAACTTTCACTTTGAAGACCAACATTCTCAGTTTCTGGTTTGTGTCGTGCTTTTTCCAGTTTTACTATCGCTTGGCGAGTAGTTGACGAGTGTTTGCAGACAAGTTGGTGTCTTCCATGCAAACTACGAGCAATCACGGCAATCTGCTAGTGATAAAAGCAATCACAAGGAGGGTTTTGGAGCAGCACCCTCTTTGCGACCAATTTCACCTGGCGACAGGCAGCAACCTCCAAGAACCACTTGTGAACCAATCCCACGACCAGTGTTTGTATCACATCCAACATGGCAGACTACTCTCGAGCCAAGTGGCATGACACCACATGAAACCTTTATAGCAAGCACTGTCAGATTCTACATACAGTTGCTAGGAAGTTCATCGTCTCGTAAGTGTTGATTTTTAGCAAAAACAAGTAAATTAATGAATCATATTTTATCATATCATATTTTATCAGCTCCCTAAAATATACACTTAAAAATTTTTAACTATAGCCGCTCAAATGGCATTAATGGCACCGTCATGTGGTCGTTGGTAAGATGTCAGTGCTCCGAAGGAATGTCGCCATGCTTTGAGGGGAGGCCATGAAGTATTTTAATTCTCAGTCACCACTGTACGTCAGCATCCCAGAGGGTTCAGACCTTTATCTGAGTGTGTGCTGGGCAACAGTCAGTTCCTTTATAGTATCACCGACACACCCTGTAAAGAAAAGTAACAGATGAGTGTAATAGTAATAAGCATCTGCGTCATCAGAGCTATTGTGCACAACAGCACAGGCCGCCTTGCTGTCAACAAGCTACTCTAGAGTTCATTTCTAAGTGTTAATGAGCTATTGTGCTTCTTTTCATGCCGTGCATTCTTATCCCTATCAGAGACGGGGCACAACATACATACACATCTAGGCGCACATTTACATAGTGCAATAAAAGATAACATTATTACAAAGTAGTGTCGCGGCAGTAATTTCATAACAGATTAATTTGCCGTTTCACATTCGCTTAATTACGCCCAGCGCCTTGTGCTACAGAGCCATAAATTGTGGTGCGATCAGGGGGGAATTTATACCACTGTGCCGGTTGTCATCGTCACCGCCTCTTCTGCATGTCTTATCCCAAGGAGCACAGCTTAAATGGATGCAGCAGTGGTAATGATAAGCTGTATTTTAAAGAACAATGCAAGTAACAGCTGTATTCAGCTGCATTTACATTATAAATTGTGCATATGAGCCTGTTGTCAGTGCATATTGTCACATGAACCATTATATTATATTTATGACAACTGACAGATGGACCTGGTTTTGACATTAGGGTACAATTTAATCAAACCAAAAAAAAAAAAAAGAAATCAGATTTCAGGGCACAACACAGATGTGAAAAGAGTCTTATGAAAAACTCAGGTGCCTTTTGAATGATGGCTGATGTATTTTCTTCTTTTCTTTAAACATACCCACATACAGAGTTCACAGAACAAAAAGTGGATGTCGATTAAAATGCCGTGAACTTCTGGGGCTGGCTGGTTAGTGAGCTGCAGTGTGAAGGGAAGCTGTATTAGAGAAGTTGCAAAGGTGAAAAGTGGTGATACAAAAATATCTAAAATATGTTAGACAAATTGACCATTTTCAGCCCTTGAATGTAGCATAAGAGATACTTGTAACATAAGTGCCAAGTGGCATTTCTTTGTTGCAGTTTCAGTTTGACGCTGATATTTGAGACAGCAGGGGCTGCCCAGGTCAGGAGGACAGGATGTTCCACTGTCTTTTTACACTTCGGTTCCTGCAAAATCTTAACACACTGGAATCTGGGTTGCCTACAGCTGTTGGCACAAAAGCTGTTTGTCTTGTGAGAGCTCACAGGGTAGCCACCCCCCCAGCCTGTGGAGCTTCTGCAGGTAGAGAGTAGGTATGGCCAGAAACGCTGAAAAGCTGGAAGTGAATGTAGAGGGTGAGGAAAAACTGGCATTGCTTTAGTGTATTAAACCACTCGTGCTATTGTGTTGCACCATTCAGATCTGTAGTTACCATTTGATTAATGCTCTGACCTATATAGCCTTGAGTTCTCTGCAGAGTGCCGTCAGACATTAAGTGCTTTTAAACAGCATTTTTGTCCGTGTGGAATGTGATGTAGCGACGGGTTTCCCTCTTAACTACCGTGTCGTATTTATTCACTTCTAATTAAACCCTTTAATCTTCTCTCTTTTGAGGCTCGCTGCTCACATTTTAAAGCCCACAGGAGGAATGAGATGGAGACCCTCAAAGACATCGCTCATAATTTGTTGATGCTCTTTCTGCTACTTTTTACTAGACTTAATAGGGATCCAACAGTGTGTATTATTCCTTTATTTATTTATTTATTTATTTAGCTTCAGTTAAAGTGGTGTGCTGTTACAGTTTGGCAGCAAAGGAAGCTATACAATACACTTAGACTGTATAGCATTATGGCATGCATCCTACAGAATTTCACCATTTACTCAAGAAAGACCTTGAACTTGAGTGGCATCCTATTCTTAATCCATAGGGTTTAATATGATGACGGCCCACTCTTTGCAGCTATAACAGCTTCAACTCTTCTGGGAAGGCTTTCCACAAGGTTTAGGAGTGTGTTTATGGGAATTTTTGACCATTCTTCCAGAAGCGCATTTGTGAGGTCAGACACTGATGTTGGACGAGAAGGCCTGGCTCACAGTCTTTGCTCTAATTCATCCCAAAGGTGTTCTATCGGGTTGAGGTCAGGACTCTGTGCAGGCCAGTCAAGTTCTTCCACACCAAACTCATCCATGTCTTTATGGACCTTGCTTTGTGCACTGGTGCGCAGTCATGTTGGAACAGGAAGGGACCATACCCAAACTGTTCCCACAAAGTTGGGAGCCTGAAATTGCCCAAAATGTCTTGGTATGCTGAAGCATTAAGAGTTCCTTTCACTGGAACTAAGAGGCTGAGCCAACTCCTGAAAAACAACCCCACAACATAATCCCCCCTCCACCAAACTTTACACTTGGCACAATGCA
>VUQI01001940.1:981-13162 GCA_015106735.1 Paratilapia polleni | reverse complement strand
TTTTTAAAATTTTTTTTTTTTTTTTTTTTTTTAAACAGAGAGTGTGCCTTGGAGCTCTTTTTTACATTTTACAAAAATACAGTATATCTGTCCTTCACATCATAGATGCCAAACTTGTAACCTCCACAGTTCGTGTGTGTTGCTATGTCAATATTTCAGACTTCTCTCAGCATCAGTAACGTCTCACATCATCTCACATGAACACACTCTTTAGTTTAGTTTTTTGGGATCTGGTCATTCTGCCCTGCCCTGTTAACCCATTAGTGTATTTGGTCCAAACTTTAATTTTAGCCAGTTTGAGTGACTTTTAGTGTGTAATGGTATTTGGAAACCTGCCATGATGATGATTAAAGATTTATATATTAAATTTTTTTGTAGGTTTTGTTCAGATTTCTTGTTTGTGATGGCAGATTGGTTTTCATGGGTTCAGAGTAAAAATAAGTATTTATCAGCCGGCTGGTCTCTAATGCAAGACACTGAAATGAGCATTAAAAATTACACACAGAACCCACTGTGGTCATGTTGACCTGCCTGATACTGACACTGTTCACACTGCAGGTTTTTATTTGAAACTCCACAGAGATGAAACACATATTTCTTCCAGACAAACATTCATGTTTTAATAAATACTTTTTTGGCTCCAGGTATCTTGCTGTCAGGTGGTTTTACTGCCGTAAGATGACTCAGTGAACATCTCTCTTTGGTATTCTATATATATATATATATATATATATATATATATTTTTTATGAGCAGCAGTGAAAATAAGAAAAGGAAGTCATTGCAGTGTTTATTGTGCTAAAGTGGCCATCTCAAGCAGCATTAAGTCGACTTGTTTAACTGTAAGGAAGGAAATACATGTGAGGTAAATGATTTGGTTTTTAACTGGATAAAAATGTGTTAAACTTCATTATGGAAAAACTCAGCTGTGTTGCCTCAGTGACTCAGTGGAAAAAGGTTTGATCTGTAGCCCATGTCTGTCCGCCGGCTGCAACGAGCCGTTTCATTGGGTTTAATAAAGCGCAGCGTGTTAACAAGTGAAGCCAAACATCTAACTACTCCATTTCACGTTCGTTTCCCAAGACGAGGAACTCAAATGTGCATTTTGCCAGCATCAGAGAACAACACATTCTTTTGATTTTATTGCTTTTTGTTGTTGAAACCGGCGTTAAAATGCCCGGCGATCACTTCACCACCAATGAGTCAACTATCAAGTACGTGTGCATCAAACCCAGATTGATATCTCGTCCTTTTGCACCTCAGAGCTCCATTTTTGTCCAAAAACGACTGAAAAACACACCAGTGTTGCACTGTGACATGTTCCTTCACTACCACAAACACACACATTAGTTTCTCATAAGTCACATCCTGCATGTCTGGAAATACACAGAGCCAAATGTGGATTAATCCTCTGCAGAAAATTGTCTGTGAGAAATGCACAATTTCCTCCTATTTACGCAAAGTTAAATGGTAAAAACTGCAGCGACCAGCTGTTTATAGAACTGATTTAGCCCTGTTTCAAAATAAAGCAGACAGTCATTGATAGGTCTGCTCTTGGTTTGCCTTTTCATGCACTCTCAACCCAAAAGTGAATAGTTTTGTGAAATGGAGCTCTGTGGCACAGAGGAGTGAGGTACGTCAGGCTGATACACAGAAATGATTTGACAGTTGAGTCAGTTGATTGGTTTGTGTCTGAGTGCCTGCTATCCCTCCAAAAGTGACTGATTTGAACAGGTTTTATAACAAAGAATCTAAATCAACAGTCTTCACTGCTGTCTGATGCTGACAACATGCACACACTCAGCTGACAAGTGAAATGTTTTCACTGCTGTGCTCCTAAATGCCCCTTTAAGTACAATTAAATCAAAGTGCTTAAAGAGAACTCTGATATTTTCAGTTTTTCATTCACCTCTTCCACAACATTAAGTTCATGCAACTTAAAAATAACACGGTAAAAATACTCTTTTTATGCTGCTTTAACTTAGCATTGCTTTTCAACAGTGTGGTTCAAGTTAATCAAAAATAATCAGTTTAATTAACTTTAAAATGTCAGAGGGGCTGGGCTTTTTTAAAAAAATATTAAGTCACCTTAATCTGTTTAATTATTTTGCATTTGGCTTTTAAGGTTTAATTACTATTATTTACAAAAAGAATTCAGGTGGACAAACATGAAATCATTACCTGCACTTTGATGCAGCGTGAATCTGTGTGAAAATGGCTCAAAGATACAAAAGCATCTGTCTGTCTTAATAAAAAAAAAATTTTTTTAATTTATAAGAGTGCAACTTTTAGCAACAAAACCAAAAGAGCCGAACTTCCAGATGAACAGCAGGTCCCCTGTGGCCTGTAGGTGTCATCTGCACGGGCCCGTCCCGGCGGTGAGAGGGTTTGATCTGCGGCCTGTGTCCGGTCTCTGGCTACAATGAGCCATTTCATTGGCTTTAATAAAGCGGAGTGTGCCAACAACTGTCAGCTGAGGCGTGAAGCCAAACCTCCCCACGTGCTCCAGATTGGAGAATAAAAAGAAAACGAGCCCACAGCCTCAGACAGCGAGGGTCCCCCACCCCACCCCGGGCCATAAGGAGTCCATTATGCTCCCGTGTGTCACGCAGCCATCTTTGTGGCATCTCGGTGCCACGCTGAGGTGTTTGTAAAGACCCGGCCCGGCAGAGTGCTGGCACACGGCAGTCAGGACACGCTGCTAAATCCCATTAGAGTCTGTCCAGAGGACACGAGGCTGCCAGTGACTGTCAGTCACCATCAACTTTCACCTCAGGGAGCCCCACCACTTTTAATTAACCTTAAAAACAAGTCAGAGTAACAAGCTTTGATATATCAGACAAATGTCTCAGCAACACTGCAACCTGTAGAGGAAAAGTTAAGGACTCTACAGCCATTAAATGTGCTTTTCAATAAGAATTATTAGTGAAGAGTTCAGTGAAAGCATAAGGAGACCACCTAACATTATCCCCTAACCATTTAAGAAAAAAATACTATTAATCAAAGAAAATGTCTTTGTGTGTGTGTTTCATGTGTTATTTATTCATTTAACTGTTAAATGAATAAATAATACGCACCTGAAAGCCAGCCAGGATTACGACTCTGGGACAGAGACAGGAAGAAAAACTAATTAACTTATTCTTGTTTATTTATTATTTGATGGCTGAAGATCTGAATCTTTATTTTTAGATCTTTAGTTACAAACTGCTTCACATGGGCAACAAAATCAAACAAAAATTTAACAATCTGTAGTCAAAATTATTTCTGCCATGAAAATATGTTTTAAGACGCGATTTAAAGATGGCGACCTCGGGCAGGTCATCCCAGAGCCTCAGGACCCTGACTGCAAGCTCTCCGTCCCCTTTAGTTTTCAGCTGGGGCCCCTGGGACACACAAAAGCTGCCCCAAGATACTAAGAGGTCAGAGATCAATATATTCTCTCCCTCTCTCCTCCACCTTTCCTTTGAGCATCCATATTGCCAGGCGACTTGTCTACCTGTAGAGAAGCAGGTAGACATTGTGTAGTTTGCTAAAAAAAAATAAAATAAAATAAAAAGAGAGGCAGGGCGTCATGCGTGCTCAAGTTCACAGCAGGCTGAACGACTCAGGCCAACGGACCGCTGTGCATTTTTCTTTTTTCTTCACTTTCTGTTTGAAAGCTTCAATTCATTCTGGGAGGTTTTGATAGATTTCTAAGATCGTACAAACATAATTCGTTTCACAGGTTTGTGCTGCTCAAAATTTAGGTTGCTATCAAATCAATATTCTCTGAACCGGGCTTAAAACTTTCCAACAGGAAGCCAGCTGGTGGGAGAATCTGTTCAGCTGGGAGTTGGGGTCAAACAACAAGAAATTAAGTTTTGTTTGAGCTCAGCTGGAGAAAATTATTTGCCATCACGTTTTAAACTTCACAAAGGTAGTTATTAAGAAAACTCAGCATACCAGTGATCTAAAGGTCAAGTGTGTTAGCAGAATAAAAATGGAAAGAGAAACCGTGATTCTGAATCATATGCTCCAAGGGGGAGCATGTATAAGGAAAATAAAAACTGATCCCTGACGCATGCAAAAGGAGATGCAAAGTTATCCTATCTGACCAATAACAATTAAATAAAAAAGAAAATCTGTTAGGAGGAAAAATATTTCTGTCTGTTCAAAGAATATCCACCACATTTAGGTTTATGTTTGTCTTACACCTGTAATCTCCCTAAAAACTTCAGAGAAAAAATATGAATACAAATATGGAGGACACGTCATCACTGACCTCACTGGTGGTTTCAGCTCCACAACTAAGAAACCAAATTAAATCCCAAAGTATAAGAAAGTTTTAGCCTCCAAAAGTGATGTAAAAGATGCAGATTTGATGCTGATTTTAAATTACACCAAAGTTATAATAGGAGACTAAAAGAAAACAATTCATTGTACAAATGATGTTAACTTCATTTAAAACTACCTCCACATCTCTAATTAAACGTGACATCTTCAAATTAAAAAAAAAAACAAAAAAACCCTCAAACACTTTTTCCTCCATTTAACAGGTGCAGTTTGTGACTTTATAAATTATTTGTTCCCAAACTTTCACTTACTCCTCAACAGCTTTCAGAGTGGAGCTGAAACTCAGTTTAACACGTTTCATCCTTTTTGCGTTAACGTTTTAGTGTCAGTTTCGTGGGCCGCGTCGAGAGCCGGAACAGAAAAACAGCTGCATAATAATCTACTTTTCAGAAAGTTCACAAAACCTTCACATGTAGACTCTTTGGACCTAAATCATAACATTTTTTACTGATTCTAAATAAATACTTGTGGAGATCTAGAAGGTCGTTTAAACACATTTCCACTCCTGTGCAGCAGGAGCAGCAGTTTGTTTTTTTAACTGAAAAACTGAAGATTTTCACACTTTGCAAAGCAATCCAGGGGGCTGGAGCAGACCCTCTGGAAGGCCAGTTCTGGCCCCAAAGCCACATGTTGGACACCCCTGCTCAGAGGGCCAGAGTTATTATAGTTTTGTAGTTTTTTCATTATTTTTTATTTTTATTCACAAATCAGTTTAGTTTATAGTGATTTTGCTTGTTTTAGTTTTTATTAGTTTTTCTTTTTTTCTATCATGGGTGGAATGTTTTATATCATCATTAATCCACAGACCAACAAACAAATCTTTACCAAATTAACAAAGACTAAAACTGAAGACATTTCCTGTATATGATTCTTTGATTTTATTTCTCTCCAACCAAAGTCTAGTGTTTTATTTTTTTAACAATTCACTATAATAACCTTGCTGTGGGCTTAAATGCAAAAAATGAGGTTTGCTTTCATCTACAAACTGTAGGATTTTTTTCCCATCATTTTTCAAAGGGCTGCAAACCTGAGTAAAATTTAGATGAATCTGTTTAAAGAAATTTTCATT
Source organism: Paratilapia polleni (assembly GCA_015106735.1). Taxonomy (NCBI): domain Eukaryota; kingdom Metazoa; phylum Chordata; class Actinopteri; order Cichliformes; family Cichlidae; genus Paratilapia; species Paratilapia polleni. Next base: position 7,762 of record VUQI01001940.1, on the reverse strand, counting down.
TTTAATGAAACTTAGTTATTTCTCTGGTAAAACTCTGGATCTCCTTTATTGACCACCTCCTTCACCCTTCCTTCCTTCCTTCCGTGCTGCTCTTCTGCTTGGCCGCCTCCTTGTACCAGCCCACAGCGGCGCACTGAGACGCTTCTAATCCCCTTTTGATGAACTTGGTTAATGGACCTCCAGCAGCGCACTTTGGCTCTGTTCATTAAGCAGCACACGACCCTCTCCACGCCCCCCAGAGCACGCAATGCACGTCCCCGTGGTCCCCCAGTCCATAAATTCACCCATCAGTGTTGAGAAATTTGAACGCTCCCGGTGAACTGAGAGATTTTGGTCTTTTGGCTCAAATTGGTTCAGCAGAAGAAGAAGAGGAGGAGAGATGCCGCCGCGTAAAAGCCTGTTTGCGCCTTTCATCTCTGTGGACCAGGAGGGAGGAGCTGGCCCCGCGGCCCCGGCAGCCCTCCACGCTGACATCCACGCTCTGCTGCAGCGGAGCCGTGCGCCGGAGCGGCAGGGGGCAGAGCGCACCAGCGACTATCGGGACCCTCCGTGCGCCATCGTGGAGCTCCGACTGGGCCCCGCCGGTGGAGCGCTGCACTACCTGCAGCCGGACAAGTGTGCTCTGGAGAGGGCGCAGAGACGGCGGCGACTCGCTGCCAACGCCCGGGAGAGGAGGAGGATGCTGGGACTCAACGTCGCCTTTGACCGGCTCCGGAGCGTCATCCCGAACCTGGAGAGTGACAAGAAGCTCTCCAAGTCTGAGACTCTGCAGATGGCGCAGATTTATATCGCCACCCTGAGCGAGCTGCTCCAGGAGGGCGCGGGCGGAGCCTCGGTACCGGGCCACGCACCGCGGCCCCCGGGTACCGCTTCGCCCTCACAAGGGACCAAAGCGCTGGCAGCAGGGGACTCGCCGGGGCCGGTGAGGGACTTTCACACCGCGAGGAGCAGCAGCAGAGGCCCGCTCCGCACAGAGGAGGAGCAGAGGAGCTATGAGGAGGACATATGGGAGAGAACTAGCGGACCAAGTGACGCTTAAAGACTAAAAACCGACTTTTTCTACTTTCTTACATGAATATTTGTAATTATTTGTTCAGCAGTAACAGACATTCAAGTCAAAAAATACTTTTTGACCTGTTATTTTTTTAAATTTACTGCCATAAAATGTTTGAGGACTTGTATCTAAAGCTATATTTTTCCATACATTTTTCTTGCCAACGGCCCAAAGCCAATGAAAGTCGGCTTTAATATCAATATGTAGCGTCTGCTTCTTACTGAGGAACCAAGCTTTAGATGATTTTGAGTCAACTCCCCCCCCCAACAAAATAACTGCCAACAACCAAAAATGGAGAAAAAGAAACTTGGTGCAGGAGTTACTGAAAGTAGCAATTTTTATTATTTTAAAATTATGTACAGGTAACCAAAGACATCAGTCTGCAAATTGGTACAAAGATCAAGTTTTCCTGCAGTTGGCTTGTTAAGAAGCTCTCTGTCTGTCTGTCCAAAAACAACACGGCTGGGAGAAAAGGCTTTAGAAAAAGAAAAAAAATAGAATCGGATTCAGAAAAGTAGAGTCTACGGTCTAAATTTAAATTTAACCCCAGCCCACCCACAACCCCCAAACACCCCCCCCCCCCCCCAACACCCCCAAACACCCCCCCCCTCCCCCAACACTCTCCTCCTACACGAGGAGGTCAATCTATTTACAGGAAACTATGTACAAAAAGCTCTTCCTTTCATTCTTCCAGACGTTTGTGAATAAAGCTCTTGTAAACTTTTTTTTAAAGGAGTGTGAAGGTTTAAAGTGTGTGTGTGTGTGTGTGTGTGTGTTTGTACTGATGACCACAGAGAAACAGACAAATACAAAATAACAGTAACATGAACAATGACACAATCTTTGAACTTTAAACAGCTGAGAAAAGATCAGTTCAATCTTAAAACATTAAATCAAACATCAGCAGGAGCTCAGTGTGGAAAAAAAATGATGACTGATAGCAAGAGCGAAAGCAACAAATGATTCATTTAAACTGAAATTTTTTAAATTGCTAGCTTGCTCAGACAATGGTGTCTCTTTATTTGGGGCTTTTTAAAAAATGTTTGTGAGAAAAGAATCAAAAATAAGTTTGTCACTTTAAATTTCGTTGTCGCTGTTTTTCAAAGGTGAAATCAAAGGTAGATTTTCAAGTAGGAAAACTACCGAAAAACAGGACTGAAAAACGAAGCCAAGGTGGAAATGTCAAAAACTGCAGTTCCTCTAATGTCCACTTGGGGCCACTCCAAGAGTGAGTGAGTCCCCATAGACTCCCATGTTAACACGTCCAACTTTGTAACAGAAATACACGTTTGCAGCCTGCTACAAATAAAGAGTTTTGGTCTCGGTGGATAGTTTAATCCTTCATAACGACTGTAAAGGACAGAATTTTTTTTTTTTTTTTTTAACTCATCCAGATGAGGCTTAAATTTAGGGGTGTGGCTGCTTTGACTGACAGATGTCCCAAAATAGGCTGCTAGGCTTCACCTCAGCTAACTGGAGTCCCTGAACTGGACCTCTGGACCGTGTCTGTGCTGTTGGAGCCTTTTGGAGCATTTTTAATGCAATTATCTCAGATATTATGACTTGCAGTGTGGTACAGACCGGGCCACAAGTTTGCTTTTCAGGCTTGACGAGTGAACTACTAGTACTTTATTAGTCTGTTATTTAGCAATAATTAGCAGGTTTCATTGTCTTAGTGTTGCACCCATACAGTTATAGATGCAGTTTGGTAACTGTAGTTAGGTTAGCTAATACCTTAGCACTCCACCTTCCTGTCCGAAAAGAAAAAAACAAAAAAAAACATGGCAGCAGCCCAAAATGCAACCACAGAGTCTTCAAAATGTCCAAAACCAGTGGGCAACATTACCATAGCCATGCCCATCTTTTATATAGTCTATGGAAGTAGCGCTTTTCTCTAGAGAACATCCTTTTTCTGCATTTTATCTGGCAAGCAAAGAAAAAAGTTTGTGTCACTTTCTAATTAAGGCACCCTTTACAAAATGTTTATTAGCTGTAAGTTATTACGGGTTAATAAATCATTTGCATTTATGAATGAGTCATAAGCAACTGAAGGGACGGTTCAGTTTTACTCACAAGATTGAGTTTACTCAACATGAATACTCAGCAGAGGGGTCTGGAAAGCGTTACAAACTGGGGCTGTAGGGTTTGAATGGAGTGGGCGGAGCTTATCTAAGACATTTTCCAATTAAATTATTGGAAAGATTCAGTGTTTCTGCAGTTTGAACCTGCAGTGCAGCAAAGACTGAGACATCACCTCAAACTAAAGAAACATTACACTAAAACCACCTAAGTAACTTTCATTTAGTCTTTTTTAACTGAGCTACAGCCACATTAATGTAAGACCTCTTTATTAATAATTTACCAACATTTATAAGCAAGTACAAAGAGGCTAGAGATTTTTCAAAATAAAATGTTTATTAACTCTATTAATAAAGCCTTCAGTAGCAACTTAGACGTCTCAGGATCCCTTAAGAGAATGTGGCACTTAAATGAAAAAAGGAACAGCAATGAGCCTGCTGCTGATTTATTTCAGGCATCAGTCATTATTTGTCTTCTCTGCTCATGTTTGATATCTGGGAAGGAGAGCAGAGATTTCTGCCACTTCACCTACACTGAAGGTGCACAGAGGACAGGAAAAGTATGAAAAGGTCACAGCTCCAGCTCTAGTTGTATTGACTGACATGCAAGAAAGTGTTTCTGTGCTGCTGGAGCTTCACACATCTGACATCTGAAAATGTTTCAAAGATGAAAAACACCAAAGGACGGGCTTTCGATCTTTAGTTTCCATTTTAGACTGACGTTCAACATCAGACGGGAAGCAAAAAACATCATTTCTATAATTTACAAATTTCCAATGCTTCCTCTCCTCTCTCAGGATCGCTGGAAGGTATGTTACAAAACGTGACAGGCTTGAGTCTGATTTGCTCTCAGACAGTCAAAAGAAACAGAGGAGTTTAACTTGAACTGTAGGTTTGAGGAGCTGAAGTGTTCCCTCAAAAAAAAAAAAAAATCCACCTGAGCAGGAGGAACAAAATAATCGACCTGCTCTGTGAAAGCCCCTCTGCTGGTGGCCCGGTTCAAAACCAAAGCCAAGCAGCTCGCCCTCACCTCTCAGACCAGGGCGCCTTGGCCGCCTTTGTGATGTAATTGAAGGCTCCTCCACGAGCTGCGAGCTCAAACACCTGGCGGTAATTGAAAGGAGCAGGAGGAGGACAGGTTCTGGTCTGGAGGGCTCAGGTCCCGCTGAGACACAAAGCTTTTGATGTTGAGTAAGAGTGCGATCGATTGTTTGAAAGGAAAAACTTTCTACTTTTTGGAAGCAGAGGTTGTTCAAAGTTTCTAAAGCCTCAAAGCTTTCAGAGTCAGGTGTGAGCCTGGCATTCAGAGGGACGCGTCTCTTTCCACAACGGCACGAGAAGAAGAACCGATTCAAAACCAGATGTCATGCAAACACAAGCAGTCCAACCTTGACTTCACTGCAGGTTAGGGTTTGAACTCTCCCTGCACACAAAACATCAATACGTGTGATTTCTCAGCCCTAAAGCACCTCCTTCAGACAGAGGCAAGAGGTCACAGCACCAAAAGGAGGAGAAGAAGAACACAGCGTGAGAGAAACGAGGCGGCCCGAGGGGACCCGGGGTCGTCATTTTCAAAGTAAGAGCCATAATTTTTTTAAGAGCTCAGCTTGTTTGTTTGGCAGTTATCGGCTCCAAAAGGCCGCGCTGAGGGCCGCGAGGCTTTGATGGCAGGCTGGAGAAAATGGCTGCTTCGCTCCAATCTGTCATCGCTCGATACCGAGGGGTTTTCACAAGGGAGGGGCTGAGAAGGTGAGAGATGAGAGCTGAACTGAGAGGAAACTTTGAAATGGAATTTATCAAAGACAAGAAACACTCATCGCTCTGAGCAACTTTTATAAAGGAGGAAAAGGATGAAATAAAAGCTAAATACTGACTTGGATTCTTACTTCAGAAAAATAAAATACGATCACTGCTGCAGTGGAGGGGGTGGAGGGTAACATCTCATTAATCCTCACAAATTTTAACTAATCTTGTAAAGTCACAGAGACAATAGTTTCCATGCTGATGGGGTGAAGCTGCTTTAAGAGGAGGAAGGACGACGTCCTGTTTTATTCCAGCAGTCGACTTTATCTGAGGTGACGATGATGATGGTGGTGGTGGTAATGATGATGAAAGAAATGGCTGATGTGTGGGTGCGCGTGTCTTTTTGTGCGAGTGTGTGTGTGAGACGGGCTTCTCTCTAGCAGTGCTCCAGATAGTCGATGATCCGGGAGATGGACTTCTGTCCCGTGGTGCCGACGTCACACTGCAGGGAGGAAGCAGAGGTCAGTTACTTACACACACACACACGCACACACACACACACACACACACACACACACGCACTCACACACAGGATGTTTGTAATGTTCACAGATCATTTTTTCAACAAAAATAATCAAATGAATTCATTAATGCTAGAAAATTATTCATAGCCTCACATCATTTCTTTTGTTTTTTAATCAATAATTAGCATTTCCATAAACTTTTTTTTTTTTTAATTCAAATCACAGATTTTACTCTTGAATAAATTTGCTTGATAGTTTTTATTAATTAACAAATTTCTCTCATTAGTCTGAACTGACTCACATCAATCTAAAGATAATCTGACATCTGGCAGACAGCTGCACAGGACAGACGAAGGATTCCTGTGAACGACTTTTATCTTGTTTGGCACTTTGATTATACCTGATACCGCTGTGAAAAGAGTTATTTCCATCAGTGTATGTATAGTACCGAGTTAAATCTACGCCACGACCTTGTAGCCTACTCTGCAGCCTGAAGCGCACCTTCCCAAAACTGTAACTACATGTCGCAGACCTCGGTCTGGTTGGAGGTAACATGCTGTTTAAACACAGCATGTGGACAAGCATAAGGTTAATATCTCCTGAAACAAACTGTAAAATGCTGTAATTGTATCCAGTTTGTCCATTATGCTAAGGTAACAGCTAGTGCTGTGTCTGTAAATGTATGCCGTTTTTATTATTTTCACAGCTCTGACAGCATTTCTAAACACTCAGTTGGCTCTGAAATCTTCCCTCCTGCCTGTATTTCACTAAAAGTAACTGAAGAAGCTACTTTCAGCTGCTCCCTTATTCACGAGGGCTCGCCACAGCAGATAGCGCCACATGTTTGATTTGGCAGACTTTTATGCTGGATGCCCTTCCTGACGCATCCCCAAAGGGATCTGTGTCTCCTCCCGGGATTGAAACGGGGATCTTTCACTTGTTAGGCGAATGCGTAAACCACTACACTATGGAACCACTATTTCAGTAAAACTAACTGCTCATCAATATTTATCAGCTCCAAGTCCAACATGAACAGTCAGTGTCACTCGTGGTTACACAGCAATCCACCAGCGTGTACAAGTATAAATGTAAACCGTGGCATCGTCACCCTCTATGGCGCAGGATTGATGTTGATTCAACGCAGTACAATAAAATAAGCTTTGGGGCTGTTATAGGTTATACAACAAACATTTATAGAGCCAGGGGGAGGGGGAGGGGGACGGTCTGTCTCATCCACTTTAGCAACTTATTTCAAACTTATTTGCATTAAGTACAATGATGATAAAAAAAATAAATAAATAAAAATTAAATAATAAAAATTAAAAAAAAAAAAAAAAAAAATTAAAAAAAAAAAAAAAAAAAAAAAAAAATAATTTTCTAAA
>VUQI01001933.1:0-13318 GCA_015106735.1 Paratilapia polleni | reverse complement strand
CTCACAAACGTGGTCTTTGAACAACAGCGATTCACTCTGGTGGCACACATAAACCCGTAACTGAGAAAATTGTCTCAATATTGGTTGTAAATATGATCGGTTAATCACACATACATGAAACCCAATCCAGTGTTGCATAATGAAATGCACTAAAGGGAATGATTTCTATGGATCAGCAGTCTGGGAAGAGGTATTGAACACAGCAGCTCTCCCAGGACTCTTTGAGGCAGTAGTGATCTGTTTTCACACTGACTACTCTCTGGCTGTAATCACAACTGACAGGGGGGTAAAGTTGATACACCTCTAACCCTGCATTAAATGAATATTCAAAGACTAACCCGAGTATCAAGGCCCCCTTTGCTCTTTTTTCTTCTGCTGGGAGGGACGTTGTTGCCTTTGCATTGAATCTTTTGATCTTCATGAGAATATTTTTTCCTTCTGACCAAGACTCATGAAACAAATTCTCATTTTCCCCTGCTTATAACATATTAATTATTAATCCCGACATATTAAATTCACCACTTTTGCCATTTTTAGAAATGCCTTTTTTTATGGTGACAATAAAAACATGCATAAAGGCTATTTCTATAACATCAAACTGGCTTTATATTTAACAATCCTACTCATTCTTCAAAAATGGAGTTTAAAGTTATTCAAAATGTTATTTTGAAGTTTTCATTTTTATCAAATGACGCTGGTAGAAGAGCCTTTGGAGGAGATGGAGGGTGGGTTGGTTTGAATTCACCAGAGGCCAGCAGATTTAAACAGTTATTGATCCAGGTCACACGTCAAGCCTGCTGATGTGACCCTTGCTAGGGCTAGAGGTGGGGGTTGGGGTCAAGGGAGAGGAAGCAAAATGGGGAGAAACTACAAACATCATTGTATATGGGCACAACAATGACTGTGGTTTGGTGATAGTGAGAAGTTGCATGAATGTGCTGCTGCTGTTAAACAAATAAAAATAAAATAATCTTGCTTTTCTTTGTCTTTACTGTGTGAAATGTATTAGTGTTTAAGTTTTACTGCTAGTTTTAATTTATAAATATTTATTTTTTTCTGCTACATGTTGCTGAGTTTGCATGTAGTGTAGCATAGAAGGATTTAAATGATGCATTTCACTAATTTTAAATTATTGAAGAGTTCACCCATGTTTACCTGTCCCCCTTCGAACGTCGCTTTTGGACCTTCTTGCCTTTGGGTCTCCGCTCGCTGCCCACACAGTGGATGCCGCCTGGTCCGGTAACCCGCTGCGACTCCAGACCTTTGGATGACTTTTTGAAGGTAAACTCGACTGCCTCGCCCTCCTTCAGGCTGCGGAAGCCTTCCATATGCAACTTACTCTGGAAGAGAACAGGAGGATTTTTCACCATCAGTGTTACAGTTTCAGGAATTCCAGCTCTCTGGTGATTCAAGTGTGTGAAGCATTTACAACATGGGGAGAGTGCTGCTTGATGAGGCACATGTAGATATCTTGTGTGATATATATAGTGATAATTGGATGTTTTACAGCTTCCCATATTACACCAAATCACCTCCACATTAAGCCTGTGGAGACTTCGACCCTTGAGAGCAACCCCCTACTCATTCCTCGCTGTGTGATATCATCAGAGGCCAACAGTGCTTATCAGGTATTTAGTATTTTAAGGTGATCACTAGGCCTCACCTGATGAACAAACAAGCACCACAAAGCTTGCTGTTCCCACTCTACCCAGCAGTTTGCACACACTGCTTTGCATTACAAAGCACTGTTGCCTTAATGCTGCATTGTCTTGTTGGTGTGTTTGAGTGGTAAACCTGGTGGGGATAACCTTCAACCCATCCCCCTTTTAAAAGAAATTCCACACTGCTGCCCCCACCCTGATCCCTTTTCCCACCCACATCACAAAGCTCCACTAACAGACTGACCACCACCACTAACCCTAAACTGCAGGATGCAGGGGTTGGTGTTGGAGTTGGGGGTGGGGAGAAGCTTCTCTGTGAGGTTGGGGGTCAGGGTAACATTCCATGAATAGTTGTTTGGCAGAAAGACATGAGAGATAAAAGTTGAGGGAATGCATAAATGATTGATAGCTCTCTTTCATATCAGTGCTTCATTTTTAATTTATTTTTGTTAAAGAATTTTGATTTTGATCTTATGAGTTAACTAGTTGGCTTCATCAATCAACAATAGCTAAACAATGGAACTAGCATCACACTTAACTATATTTTCACTAATACTAAGTTTGTCTGAGGTGACCTTTGGAGAGGATCTTAATACTAGTGCATGAAACATTTCAGATTCCCAAAGAAAGGAAAGAAAGGCAAAGGAAAGGAAGGTGTGGTGTAGTTTTGAGGATAAACCCCATAGACTGGCTAACACAACATGGGAAACCCCTCTCTAAAATTCCCGTGGTGCGACTGTATGATTAAATTGTCACGCATACCGCAGACTGCTGGCACAGGAAGAACAATCCATTAATTTAGCAGGTTTGTTTTGATAGACATTAATCCCATTTTCTTTGATTCATTTTTTTGAGCGAGGTTTCATCCATCTATTACGTGCGACCAGCGGTCTTCATTCTTTGTTTGCCAAAACCACGGGGAATCATATTTCGGGACAGGTTATAATTTAAAAGGAGACAACTAGTTAATCTCCAAGACGCAGCTTTATATTAAACAACAATTAGGACACACCAGTGGTTAAAAGTTGAGGTCTGAATCATTACAAACACAGACAGGGGTCCTGGTGAGCTTCAAACTAGCAATGCCCTCATCAGTGAGAAACAAAACAAAAGTGATATGTTCTAATCCTGCAACACTGAGTCACAGCTGAGCATCTGCTGCAACGCTCTGAGCAGAGAGGAAACATGATTGGTGAGCCATGACAATTGAGTGACATTGCATGGATGCTGTGCTGCTGACCGTTAACCCATTTCCTCTACCGTGTGTGACCTTCCTTACCCCCATAACTGACCCTCACTGGCAACATGGCCACATCAGGTTAGTCTCACACACAGGTACAGAATCAGGATGGGGCCGTTTAAATTGAAGGACCTGGTGCTGAAGGTGTTACGTATAGTCTACTGTAAACTACATCCAGATTGTGACTGGAAGCGAAGTGAGTCAAGAGAAAGACATCAGAGCAGCGAGGGACAATAAAGGGACTACTGCTGAGACAAAGAGGGGCTCGGTCACGGCCATGGGGTGCTTCATTCGGATGCATGGCTCCATTGTTCACCTGCACAAAGGCCAGAGGACCCCGGGAGTTAATTTTCCTTGACACACGGCCACTAATTTTAGGATTGAGGCCTTTTCCGTTGTAATAACCCCTATACATTAATCATGTGTCGGGGTTTCTAAAAAGCAGAAAAGGAAATGAGTGATTGTATTTCTTCTGGATAAAATGAGACCAGTGACATTACTGTAATGCTCAAATTGAAGCTCAAACCGAGAGACAAATGTGGACATTTATAAAAGACATTTGGTACAATAATTCTGGACAGTGATTGTAATGTTTTTAAAGCAGCATATGACAGTTAGTTTGAGTAAATCTATACTGATACCACCTGCACCTGCCTAATTTCAAATGAATCCCTGTGACTGCTGGAGCACTAAACTGTACATTTCTGCCCTCAACTGAACTTGTGTTTTGGTTTGCATTATGAGTAATCAAATACCAGCTTCCTGTGTATAGTCAAAAAACATATCAGTTAGAAGTGATCCGCAGAACAATTAAATGTTTCTATATGCATCATCATAAGCAGACAACAGGAAGACAGAAACGAGCAAGAGCTGCTTGAGAGAACATGCAAACTTTTTAGAATAAAATGTGGATGGCAGATCTGTTTCATAGGTGCATGTATATCAAGTAGGTGCAAGTATTTAATATATGTTACGTAAATGTGTATTTATAGTATATGTCTAAATGTTGAAAAATTTTTGAATAAAGTTAAATGGTAGACAAGTGTCTCCCATGGTGCTTTGAGAACAAAGAAATTTACCTAAAGTAAAAGCTGGGGTCTCCTTTAAATTGGTGTGTTACACTGACTTTAAAAAGCTAGTGTGCCTCTGCCACACACACACACACACACACACACACACACACAGAGGGGGTTGAGCAGACAGCAAAGAGCCTTTAATCACTTTATGGCAGGAACTTTGAGGTGAATGGGCAGCTAGTGGGAATGCCTCTCATTCACATGCGAAACCTTTATCTTATCAGACAGAAATGGAGACGCTCACTGAGATGAGAAAGCAGGAGGGAAATGCACCCCCATCCCCAAACACACACACACCCAAAACTCTCCACTTGTAAAGATGGATAAAGGTTTTGGAACTAAACCTGGAACCAAGGGAGAAGGGTTAATGCTTCTAATGTTTGATTCATCTAAGAAAATTTTAAAAAAGAACATTTAAACTTTAGGTTTAGACATGGGTTGGCTGTGTTTAAACTGCATTTAATCTGAAAAGGAGTTATCAATAACCCTTTCTTAGATACCATGCTATTATGTTAGTAAGCCAAATAATGTTATTCTGAAAAACCTTTCATTTCGTTAACAGATGCAATATAAATGGCATAGAAAAAAATCTAAACAAACACTCACATAACAATACACACTGTTCACATCTCAAGATGCGGATCAATTATGTTTCCTCCTCCTTAAAGGACCAGTTTTCATGCAGCTCAGGAGGAGCATGGATGTAAGCCTGTTAAAGCTTCAGTGAACAACAAAAACCGTACATTCATCTCTCCATCACATTGTGTCAGTGTCCTGAAAACCACGAGGGAGGCCCGCTGCTCCCCTCTGGCTGCAACACGTGTTCCCCTGAAGGAGAAACACCCACCGCGCAGTAAAAGCATCAATTTAACAGTTAGAAGTTTCCGGCATTATAACAACTTTAATCTTTAAATGTCTACCAAAGCCTCCCGCTAAAAGACTGAAGCTTTCTGATTCACTTTATTTTCTTTCTTTCTTTATTTTAATTTATGCCCACAATCTTTTGCTGCTTGGTCATGGTGTTTTTTGTTTTTTGTTTTGTTTTGTTTTGTTTTGTTGTTGTTTTTTCTGTCTAAGATGAAAAAACACCATAATCGCTTCACCAAATTACACCAAATTAAATCTACATTGGAAAATGGTACAGTGATCTCACTTGTGCTTGAGTGCAGAAATTCAATTTTCTTGGATGGAAAACAGATTTTCAGACTTAACATTTTAGATATCTTTGGTGGGGTGACGCTGCCCCCACCAGTGCTGGGTTTCTTATGATATACAAATAAACGGACCTACAGCAAGAGCAGATCCTACCTGATGGACGAAAACATCAACCGGCTCGTCCAGCGGCACTCCCTCCCGGCTGGTCATGGACAGGAACCCGAAACCCATGCGGACGTTGAACCACTTACACACACCGACCCCGTGGTAAGACTGTGAGTTCTCCTCGGTACTCGGTCCTTCATCCTCCTCGGTCTTACACACTCCTGCAATGAAACGTGCAGCAATCACTAAATAAAAGCAGCGTGGGCTTTAAACTTGCGAAGGCGAGGATGTTTAAAAACACAAAAGAATGTGAAATTGAAATAAGGTTAAAAAAACGGTAAGAGTTTTTTTTTTCTTTAGGCTAGGCTACCTAATCAATAAACAATACGAATCGATGAAAGGAACAAGCTTAGACTGCATTTTTGGCATTATTTGAAGTAAATTATAACCAACTTTTTAAGAGTGAGAAACATGCAACTTTTTCTCAGCGAATACACCACGAGTTGGTGCAAAATAAGCGCAAAAAAGAAAAATATTCCTTCATGTAAGATGTCCGAAATTCTAAAGACAATGTAAAGCATTGATAAACACACGGGCTGCACACCAAGTGCTTGAACAATGCGTTAAAATGTTCCACTGCAATGGAATAGACAGTCCACGACAAAACGACTCAATTAACTTGCAAAACTTCTCAAAATGCATCTTAAGTTACTCAACCTGGGAATTCCTGGTTAGAAACGGAACCCATGTCTTCAATTCTGCCTTGAGTCAGAATTAGCACCCAAGCTACAGTATCCCTTAGCCCTCAAACTGGGTAATCCTCACAGATTGCCACTTTCATGCAAAATGCTGTGAAACGCAGAAGCTGCGCAGCGAGAGGGAAAGCGTGAGAGGGAGGTAAACAAAAGGGGGCTGGCAACCTATCCCCCCTAAACAATGAGGGGTGGGGGGTCATTGAGAGAATTTTTTTTCTCTGAAGTCCCCCCCCCACAAAAAAAAAAAAAAAAACCCATCTTAGACAATGCATCGAAACCCTGCCCCTCCAGAAAGCGCTCTAACCGTTCCCAGATAACTCCCCAAAACCTGCCAGCATACCTTCTGCCATGTTTGCGAGCTATGGTTTAATCTCAGTGTCCACTGCTGCCGTTTCTTCTCTTTCTTTTAACGCGTTTTTGCGCTCCTGCAGTGGTCAGCTCTGTTGGTCAATACAAATGACCATTTCCCATCCGACAACCCCCCCATACTCTCGGTCACGTCCACGTGATTCACAATTACAGTCCCCAAGGATACACTTCATATTGTGTGACGGACAAGCCCAAATATGGGAAGCGGCCAATCATTATAACACATATAATAATATTATATTACATTCGTTATAGTGATTAGCCACTACTGCTATAACAAATGTATTATTCTTATATTGAAACCTGTGGCAGTGAGTTTACAGTTACTCAAAATTTTATACATTTGTAAGGCATTTTATAGGCAGGATGAGGCATATTTCTGTATAGACTTCAGCTTTTCTTTAGGTCATTTTCAAAAACTAATACTAATGCAAATACTAACAATTTCATTTATCTCTTGAAAGAATTTAAGCATTTTATATGAATGTATACAGTGAGGTGAAGCTTCATGTAACAGATGAAAGGGTAACAAGTAAAAGGTTTAAAGCATTCTACTGGAAGCAATTCATTTGGGGTGTCCTTTTAAAAAAATTAGTATTCAAATATATACATTTTCTACTGCATGTTATATTTCCTCTCACGTGTCTTTGTTTCCTTGTAACCAGAGATTTGGGTAACTGGTCTCCTAGGAGGGTTTAATGGTAATCCAGATGAAATTGTGAGTGGGGGACGGGTTTTTTTTCCCACACGCAAGCAGAGGAGGAGAAAGAGCTCAAAGGAGTCAAACAAGGGAGGTAAAAGGGGTAAAAAACAACGACAAAAAAAACAAAACAAAAAACAATAACTTGGATTTAACAAAAGCATACAAAGCATCTTAAGCAAAAACAGCCCACGATCCAAGGTGGCTGTACGAAAACAAAACGAATTCGTGGATCAATAGTGATTGATCACATCGTGTTAAGATTTGACTGGCGTCCTTTTGAAATGATTGATGCATTAAAGACAGAAGAGGGATAGGCTATTTTAACAGAGCCTAAGGTAAAAATACGAAATAGGCAAAACATTTTTTTTAAATATTATTAACGTATTATTGTTATTATGAATGCTGTGTTGTAGGATTTACAAGGCTGTAAATAATAAGGCCTTTTATAGAAAGGGACGAAAATACACCAAGTCTGTTCTTCTTTGTGTGTGTGTGTGTGTGTTATTTGTATTCTACAAAACACAGATACACATGAATGTATTTGAAGCTGAAATTCGTTTGGTTTATCCTATACCAACAAATACTTAAAAAAAAGGTTTTGTATTTGTTAATTTGTTTGTATCTGCTAAATTAAAAAAAAAAGAGTTATTAGTGTCATTGGTGAGGCCTAAATTGTTAATACTGTGTAACACTGAATATAACCATATTCTTTTGTATTTTTTTGGAGATGAAAATGTATGATGGGTGATTGATGCCTCTTTCGCATCCATAAGGAGACAGTGGCTTCCAGCTGATCACAATTACCACAACGACCTCTTGTGGACCCGCAAAATACGAGTATTTGTGGCCCCAGAGATTACATAGTTTAATTTAATATGGAAGCTACCCTACATACTAAAAGTAAGTGGATGTTTTAAAGAAAGAAAGAAAGAAAGATTTATTCTTCTGTGGTTCCAGGGCTGCAAGATGGGGTTATGAAAAAGGAAATTTAGGATTCTTTTTTTTTTCTAAACCCCTTATACTCTTATGCACTCATGTATTTCCCTTATTTGCTTTTTAACAGTATATACGTGTGTGTTTGAAAAATGAGATTTTGAGAGGTATACGTGGACATGCGTTGAGGACAATAATTTTGTTTTCCCTTGATTTACTAAATGATATTTTATTATATTATTATTTATTTTTAGGAAAACTTGGATGTAGATTACAGAGCTCATGAGGATTTTTATTGCCAGTTTTACATCATCTCCTTTGACTAGGGTCAATATTTCACACTAATAAACAATACTGGCTCTGGCAGCCACATGTGCTAATAGGAGGGTAACGTTTGTTGGACAAATGTCTGAAAAGTCAGATGGATTTGTAATAACTAAGAAATAAAATAAACCCAAAGTTGCATTCAAACTGAAGAACTTAAACTAGAAAAAAAATCTAATGAAGTGTCAGCAAGTCAGATAATTTCCAAGAGAGGGGTCAGAGAGTCGTAAGTACCACCGAATATCTTGGCCTAAAGCCAAATGCTTTTGGACAGCACCACTGAACGCCAGCCAAAAGACTAACAGAGTGCAAAGATATCTTGTTCTGACGATAGGGGGCGCTTTATGACATCAGTTTATCCCACAGACTAGAGGAACACAGGGGACGACAACAACAACAATACAAAAAAAGACAATAATAATAATAATAATAATAATAATACTTACATCAAAACATCTCAACATATACGGTGTTGACACCAGCAGCACCCGAAGGCAGCATAGTGAAGTGGTATGTGCGCTATAAAATGACCACTAGATGTCAGTATAAGTCTCAGTTCAAACTGCGGGCTAAAAGCAGAAGCAATCAAACATTTCAGGTTTAAGTTTGAAAACAACATCATGACAAAATATTTGATGTCACCCTTAAGAGATGAGTCATGGCCTTGTAGCGTCATGCCTAAGGATTAAGAACAGCATATAGCTGATAGCCTATATATATATATATATATATATATATATTTAAATTTTTTTGTTTTTTCTTCTTGAATATTAAACTTTAGAGCCGATTTGTCTGGGTGCCAGGGTCTGCAGCCGCGCAGACTACACGATGACGAGACGGGTCCCGCCTCTTTGGCATCCATAAGGAGACTCCAACCAACCACGGAGGCTTTAAAACCTCTCCGGACATCACCAACAGAGAGCATCACTCCTGCATTTAGACACCGGTCATTTGTCGGATGTCAGGTGGATGGAGCAGCTCGTGGGTGGGGGCGGCCGACTGGAGCGGTGAAGCGTCTTAGAGCGACAGCCAGGAAAAGAAATGTGAGTGGGGAGTCTTAAGTTAGGAATATCTGGCCTGTGGCAGCATTTAAAACTGAAAATTACCGGCTCCTCTAGGAGCTATAGATCCCATCCTGCAGAACAGTGCAAGGAAAGCGTTGCAGTGATAAAATCCGCAGCTCAGCAAAATGCGAAACAGAAGAAAGTTAAAAATTCCTCAGCCAACTGCGTCGGATAGTCTGCTCCGGCAGGAGTGCAATCATGTAGACTCGTCCCTTAGTCTCTCTCTTTTAGATAGCACGCGGGACACTTTGGAGAGTTGCTCGTAGGTTGTGAGGTGAACTCCATCTGGCTGCAGAAACAGGACACAGGTTTATTTGCGCTCTTGGTTCCGTCCACGCCTTTTGCAGCTCCTGCCACTCTAGCCAACCATGGCAAGGCTAAGGAGGAAGGCGTGCATAGCTCTGTTTCTTTTTACGCTATTCGTCTTTGGGACCATGATGGGACTGAGGACCCTTAAGCCCAGTGACGGTTTCTCGGACCTGGCTCCGGGCTTGGAGCTCCTGCCGATGATAGGAGGGAAGATGGACCGGCGCTCAGTGTCCCGCGATGGGACCGCGTCCCCGGGTCAAGCCCGTCAGCCTGGCAGCAACGCCAAAGCAGTCTTGTCTAACACCGGCCCCGAGGGGACCATATTTTATGATGTTCATATTTTTTATTATATTTGGTACGGCAACCCACATATGGACGGCAAATACATTCACTGGGACCACATCCTAGTCCCACACTGGGACCCCAAGATCGCATCCAGCTACCCGAGAGGGAAACACATGCCGCCCGAGGACATCGGCTCCAGTTTCTACCCCGAACTCAATCCGTATAGCTCGCGGGATCCGGATGTGTTGGAGTCCCACATGGAGCAGATCGGAGCGTCCGCAGCAGGTACAGTTCAGAAATGCAGCCGGCACCCCGAATTTCTTGGAGAGATGCACAAAAAAGAGCTGAGTGTTGTTTGTGCTCAGCAGCTTTACAGAAATCTGGCTTCTGTAAGCACAAAGCTGCCTCCTTTTTGCTTGAGGAGGACTACACATTTTTCAGCACCACACATCTACCGGACAGCTCCCTACACACTCAGCCCCCCAAATATCTCCTGCTGCGCTTTCTTCCTCCAGGAATTTAAAAGCCTTAGTTATCAGAGGAGCACACATAAAGTGTACATCGGAAATAAACTACTTTCCTGGTTGCTTTAACAAATGTAACTATCTATGTTGAAGTTGACCCATGTACTTTAGTATTAAAGCATCATCAAGCCCTAAAGTCTCTTTCCAAGTACCTGTATCTCTTTTAAATGTCATAAACTAATAATGGTTATGTTGTAGTCTTTTCAAAGACCTGTATCGTTAAAATGCAGCACAAGTTAGTTGCCTGGTGTCAAGTATCAGCACAGTGTGTCAGCCATCAGCAGCCAACACATGATAGGCCCTGATGTTTCTGTCCTGCGGCTCAGTAGGTTATCGTACACCAGCTGGACTGATGAGAAGACCATTTAACTCTGAAACCTCATCGCCTTAACAGAAGGATCATGGGAGGACCAGCTCAAAATGCTTAGTTAAAACAATCCATTTAATTAGATACCACAGCCAGCCAAACTCCAAATAGATCTGCCTCACTTGGTGACTGATTTCCTGCCACTTGCTGCCCATAAGTAAAATGAATGGCAGTAGCCAAATTCTTAATACACAAAGACATGCTTGGCTATTGTAATCTAATAGTCTCCACAGCTCCACAGCAAGTGGACATGAGTTTAATAAATTAGTTGTGAGTGCATATCCGATGTGCCAGTTCCTACCTCTTGCCAGGCACCGCTGTGGCTGATAGAAAGTCATTTTTCAGCCAGCATGAGTTTATGAATTTATGAGCTGTCACACACTCAAACTGTTGCCACTAAAATGAGGCATAATAAATAGTTTTAAGATGACAAGTATATATTCATTAAAAAATATAACTTTCCTCCATACATCAGTGAATGTACTGCAATGCACTGAACCACAAAGAGACACTAAAGACACTGTAGATGATCACAAAGAAAGGAAAATTACTATAAGACAAACAATAACTTCATAAAATGACCACAAAGGGGAAAACACAGTTAGCTTAAAATCCATGCATCATTTCAGCAATGCATACAATAATATTTTTAGAGGTTCATATACATTTTGTATGTAGGTTCCCATCAGCATCCCCTCTTTAAGTATCTTTGATCAAGTGTCTTCCTTTAGGTGTTCTGGTCCTGTCCTGGTATCCTCCCGGCGTAGCTGATGACAACGGGGAACCCGCTGAGGATTTGGTACCAGCTGTACTGGATGCAGCATATAGACACAACCTCAAGGTACGTAGTGTCAGCACATTTTTGTCTGTGTGTGTGTGTGTGTGTGTGTGTACAAAGGAGAGAGAGAGAAAGAGGGAAGAAAGACCTAAAATATACCAGGGAAGGAGTCCAAGGCATAGTCCAAGACTGTTTTTCTATGATTTATTTATTTTTTTTGGATGAATGATCAATTTTAAATTGACATCTGTTTATTGAAGAGTTTGTTTTTTGCTTTAAGTGTTTTTTGGCTACTGTTTGAAATGTTAACTTTTTCCTCTTTCCTCTTAGTTAACTTTTATTTAACCTCTAAGAGACAGAACAATAAAAAAAAAAATCAGACAAATTTTATAACAGTACTACTAAAGTATTGCTAAATTAAGATTAGATCATATAGTTTACTTTTTCATTTTGACTTCAGGACTGTACGTTTCTGGGGAAGTAGTGATTTTACCATCTCTGTCACTCAGCAGCTATTCTGCATGTCTTTTAATCTGAAGTAGGGAATGCAAGATGAACTCAGTGAGATACATCTTCAGAAATATTCTCTCTCTGGCCAAATCACTCAGAGATTTTTCATCTCAGTGAGACTTTTACCAGGTTAAATAAAGAATCTAGCAATAAAAGTATGGTTGTAAATTGCCCCAGTTTGCTATGACTGGCAAAATATGTTACACAACAGACTACCTTTCAGTGATGGTTGTGTACCATTACACTACAGTAAAGCCAGCCCACCATACAGGGACACTGTGCTGATGGATTAATGTACAGCAAATCACCACAATCAAGAACCAGATGGCAGCAGCTAGGCTTCTCCTAATTCCTCCATAAGCCTTTCAACAACAGCTGTAACGATGTCCACAGTATCTTAAGGCTTCCTCATATCTTTATCATTTGCATTTAGAAGTAGAAGTTTGATTTGATTGAGCTGATGTTTGCAAAGTGTACATGACAGAAAAGATCCATAGTTACACAACACTTTATCATCATATTAGTAATGTGCTAAACAAAAATTATTTGTATGAAGATAAAATCACAGAGGACCAAACTCAGATCCCTGAGGTTCTCCATTGAGAACAGTGAGCCATATTGAATTGTGCCCATTGACAATGACGCAAACTCTGGAAAAAATTAAGAGACAACTGCAAAATTATCAGTTTCTCTGATTTTGCTATTTATAGGTATATGTTTGAGTAAAATGAAGATTTTTGTTTTATTCTGTAAACTACTGACAACATAACTCCCAAATTCCAAATACAAATATTTTCATTTAGAGCATTTATTTGCAGAAAATGAAAAATGGTCAAAATACCAAAAAAGGTCCAGTGTTTTCAGACCTCAAATAATGCAAAAAAACCCAAAAAAAGTTCATATTCGTTTTTAAACAACACATTACTAATGTTTTAACTTAGGAAGTGTTCAGAAATCAGTATTTGGTGGAATAACCCTGATTTACAATCACAGCTTTGATGCGTCTTGGCATGCTCTCCACCAGTCTTTTACATTGCTGTTGGGTGACTTTATGCCATTCCTGGCTTGATTCATGCATCCTTTGCAAAGACAAATCTGCCCGACTCCAGCCTTACTGAAGCATCCCCAGATCATCACCGATCCTCCACCAAATTTCACAG
>VUQI01001932.1:31085-42191 GCA_015106735.1 Paratilapia polleni | reverse complement strand
GCACAACTAATAGTTGTCCTGTGGACAGATTGTCCCACCTGAGCTGTGGATCTCTGCACCTCCTCCAGAGTTACCGTGGGCCTCTTGGCTGCTTCTCTGATTAATGCTCCCTGTGCCCAGCCTGTCAGTTTAGGTGGACGGCCATGTCTTGGTAGGCTTGCAGTTGTGCCATACTCTTTCCATTTTCGGATTGAACAGTTCTCCATGAGATGTTCAAAGCTTGGGATATGTTTTTTATAGCCTAATCCTGCTTTAAACTTCTTTATCCCTGACCTGTATGGTGTGTTTCTTGGTCTTCATGATGCTGTTTGTTCACTAATGTTCTCTAACAAACCTCTGAGGCCTTCACAGAACAGCTGTATTTATACTGAGATTAAAGTACACACAGGTGGACTCTATTTAAAATTAGGTGACTTCTGAAGGCAGTTGGTAGCACTGGATTTTATTTAGGGGTATCAGAGTAAAAGTGGGCTGAATATAAATGCACTCCACACTTTTCAGATTTTTATTTGTAAAAAACTTTGAACACCATGTTTCATTTTCCTTTCACTTCACAATTATGCACTACTTTGTGTTGGTCTATCACATAAAATCCCAATAAAATACATTTAAGTTTGTGGTTGCAACGTGACAAAATGTGGAAAAGTTCAAGGGGTATGAAGATCTTTGCAAGACAATGTATGCAGAAATGCAGACTTATGGAATGTATGTATAAAGGACTCAAACTGTCTAGCAGAGAGCTCTCATGCACTTTGACAGTGGGACAACCCTAAGCCCTCAAGGACCTTGCAGGAAAATTCCTCCAAGTCTGTTAATGTGGACCCTGAAACTGGCTCTTGCTTCTAGAAGGACTTTTCTGTTATACATAATTGATTGAACCCTTTTTACATGAGTTTGAATAGTATTTTAAATGTGGCAAGAAGCACTCTTCAATTTAGTACATTTTATGTACCTAATAAATGTAAAAGACATTAAAATATTAACAATGCATGACTGTGAGCAAAATTAGACTAAAAGGGTAGGAAATAACTTCAATGTTATTGGCAATGTCACAAATAGCTGCACTCTTTGGGACTCTGTAACCTGCTCGTGTCATGTGAGACAGACAAACCACCGGCAGCATCTGGAGGCCGGGCCTCAAGTAAAAACATATAAAGTCATTAAAAAAAAGAGCAAAAGTGCAGCTGTAGGTTAAAAGATCAAGTAACATCTGGGACTTGTGCAGTGGCTGTGGAGTTTTTTTTTATATTACTGACCAAGTTGTTGAAGTTTCATTTTTTCTATTTTCCCTGGGCTACATAACTGCACTTGGTTATGAGTTCTGTAGGTCTCAAAAATTGACAACAACTTTTGTGTGATTATGATTTCCTATTACATTCTCAAAAAGTAAAACATGGATGCCATTAGAGTGACGGGAGTCCTTTTCCTTCAACCTCACTTCCCGATAGACGTTTTCTTCCTCACCAATTCTCCCTCGCTCATGTTCTTTGTCAGTTCTTTTATTGTCAGCTGGGAGAGAAAACCCCTTTTTCATCAGATACCTGCCTTTTGAATTAGTCACTTCTCGCTGTGATTCCTCTCAGAAATGACTCGAGCTGACATTTCTATGCAGGCAATCAGTCTTTGTTGGCACTGTTTAATCTTGGCTTTTCCCTTGGTGCATCTGCACTCTTCAATCATTATAAAGTCAGGGGGAGAAATAGTAAAAAAAAACCTCCATCCAGAATGCATGGAGCTATGTTGTTATTGTTGTTTGCCACTCGCTGCAGTTGCTTGTTTTTACTGTCTTTCATCACATCATCGTGACTATCAGTGTACTTTATCTTCCTCCTGAGCGGAAGCTTCAACACTTTCTTTGACCGTAACAGTGAACACAGTCTGTGTGTTTATTTATTTTAATTTATTATCGTCACACTGCTGGTCAGATGAAACACGGCCATGAAACCAGTCATGAATTGAAAATATTCAAGTAAAAACATTTTCTTTCTCAATTTTTTTTTTTTATGTTTATCTTTATGTTTATTTAAAAGGGACATTGCATTTATTAATTAACATGAGCACTTAAATTCATCATGTAAATATGCCATATTTAGCCAGACAAATTTATACAGATGTTATTATATATTATATTTATACAGACAAATTTTCATCTGCAGCCCCAGGCAGGCTGACGGCATTTATAGATAATCAAAAAAAAAAAAAAACTTTCAAAGGCATCTGAACATAGGCAAAAGACAGAACCATGCTTTTCAGATGTTCTTTATGAACATTAAACAAAGTTATCCAGTAACTGATGGTTAAAGGTCAGTTGGAAAATTGCACCAGGTGGTGTTTGAATGTCCAGGAATTTTAGTAAGGAAAGGCTGAAAATGATGTTTTAAAGGCTAAGATGTACCAATCAAGCTTATAAGCTCTTTATTAAAGCCATTGGTTTGTAGAGTATTGTTTTGAAGCCATGAATTTGGTATATTTGGACAAGAGGGTGGAGTGCTAACTTGCTTGCATGCTGCCTGTATGGGTGCATTACAGAGGTACAGATACCTGTTAATTAATGCTAACATAAACTAAATAATACTTGAATTTCACTCACTCCAAAAAATGGACCACTCAACGGTGTGTTTGCATAATTACCTGCACAGCATGTCAGCTAATTGCACTAAAATGCTCCAAAAGGCACCAACACAACAAGCACAGTCGAGTTCAGTGACTTCAGCTAGCAGCCACAGGCGACTGTATCAGCAGTTGCCAGTCAAAGCAGCCACACCATTAATCATAGTGCAATGCATAGTTTTCATAAAGCTAGTCAGACCAAAAGCATTGTTTTTTTTCACCAGGCTATAAACATGTTTTTTTCTGCTGTAAAGTTGGACATTTTAACATGGGAGTCTATGGGGACTAACTCACTTTTGGAGCCAGCCTCAAGTGGACATTAGAGGAACTGCAGTTTTTGGCATTTCTGTATTAGCTCAGTTGTTCCGCTCTAGATGTTATCTCATGGTCAAGCTCCAAATATACTGATTTATACTTTACCCACTACTCAGATATTTTTTTAATAATACTGCATTCATTCAGTGTGAATGGTGGAAAACAAAAGAGAACTTCACATTATTAGGATTCAGAAGCTTTTAATGCATGTTAGCTTTTCACAGAGTAGTTGCGCCTACAAGTGAGACTAATTACAGGATTATATTAGATATTCTTTTGAAGGAGCTGACTGTGATTTTGACTTTGCAGCCATTTTGTCCTCAGTTTATGAGCTCCCTAAAAGGAGAAGTCACATTTGGAAGTTATTAGGCTTCATCGTTATGGTCTAAAGGGACATCCACACAGGAAGCAACTAGCAGCAACATGGTGACCAGAGACCATAGAGAGTCAGTCACATTCAGTGACTTCAAGTCACGACAAGTGAAATAACCAATGGCAACGCGTAGGGGTTGGTGAGTGAAGGATACCGTTGATTGAATTATGACAATGTGGCAAATACATTAGAGTTACCTAAGTAACAGAGCCTTGAATGTCCACTAGCAACCAATCAGCTACCAAGCAATCCTTGATGAGCAAATCACTTCCTGTGTGGATGCCCCTTAAGTGATGACGTGAAAGTGGCTTTAGAGCCTCTAAGCGGAAGCAGAGATAACCAGGATTATTTATATATCAGTCATTTTCTCAAGAAAAAACTCTCCGGAGCCACAGAAGATGTGCATCACAAGTGAGCACACGTGACTAGTAAACTGACATTCATGATTCTGAAACCTCTGAATTTTAAATGTAAATGTCATCACACTTGAATGAACACCCAAACCAGATCAGGACCTAATTTGTGATGCTTAGTTTTTTCTCAAAGCTGCCTTAATAAAAGTCTGTTTTGCTTCCCTGTGCCTCCGGCTGGAGTGAAAAGGAAAGGAAGGGGGGAGAAGGAAATTTAGACTCAGAGGTTTTGCTGTGGAAGAGGCATGACTGTCTGAAACCCTAACCGTGCACGCAGATGAATTCTGTTCTTAAAATGTGCATTTACAGTGTACCAAAACCCCAGGT
Organism: Paratilapia polleni; assembly: GCA_015106735.1. Lineage (NCBI taxonomy): Eukaryota > Metazoa > Chordata > Actinopteri > Cichliformes > Cichlidae > Paratilapia > Paratilapia polleni. The sequence goes on along the minus strand of VUQI01001932.1, from coordinate 38,156 downwards.
GTGATGTACATGATTATTCCTGTTTAAGATTCCAGTTTGAAGATAAGACAGTATTATACAATGATGTGCTGATAGCCCTGCTCACACATAACTTGGGAAAGAAAACAGAAATGGCTCCTTTTTCTATGACAGAAAGGCTCACATTTTCACCACTGCTGCACTGTTGCTTAACTCCCAGGAGCTGATCAAATCTTTTTGTGCTTTTTCAATTGCCGGAAGGCACTGAGGCAATGAACCGGCAACTGGTGGTTTGAAAGGCTTGAGTTTTGAGTAACAATATGTCTGCTGAGGTCTATTTTGCAGCATTTTGAGAAGTAATAGGATTCAGTGGTTGCTGCTGCTGTGCTAATGGGAGGCAGAGCACATGTAGGAGAGACTCTGAGTGGTTTTTACTGCTCTTCACAGTTCTGGGTTGCAAAATATTACAGATATTCAGGAGTAATTGACACATTTGTGGAACATTTTAAATCTCCATAACCTGTCTTTGTCACATAGTCCAATATTTATACAAATCAGCTCTAACAAATGAGCCTATGTATGAGTCCCTTTCATTTTTTAATATGAATGCACCCTTGTGGATCACACAAATGCCAGAAAGGAAAAAAGTTTATGTTCTATGTTTTTGCATTAATTAGACCTTAGACATCCGATTTTGAATGAATTGGTGAAATTAACATTTCTCAACTTCTTCCTTAAGTTTTCTGTTAAGTGCTACCTTTTTACCTTTGGGTATTCAATAACAGAACTATAAGGCTTTAGTTTAGTGCCACAAGCTAGTATACTGGGAAGTTGAATTTTTAATTATACCAGCAAATTCTAAAGAAAAATCTCAGGACACCTGTGATCTGAATCTCAAGAGGATTTGGGTCACGCAGCAACAGAAAAATAGAAGGCACACAAGTTGTTTTACCAAAGAATGGATAAAGAAGAAGAAATGATGAGGATTTGAATGGTGAAGTCAAAGTCCGGACCTAGAGTAGTGTGCAAAAGTCTTGAGCCACTGCTCATTTCTTTATATTCTGCTAGGAATATGGGGAATATCTGCAACGATTTATTGAAACATTTGCAAACATACATGGAAGAACAGTATATAAGGCAAAAACAGAGTTGGTATTTGGTATGACCACCTTTATTCTTCAACACAGCCTGAACTCTCTTAGCCAAGCCTTCCTGTAATTTCTTTCAGTAGTCTTCAGGAATAGTTCTCCAGGCTTCTTGAAGGACATTCAAAGCTCTTATTTGGATGTTGGCTGCCTTTTTTTCTGTTCTCTGTCAAGATGATCCCACACTGCTTCAATAATTTTGAGATTCAGGCTCAGGTGAGGCCAGTCCATGACTCATAGAGTTCTACTGTGTATTTTTCTATCCAGGTGCTTTTACTGCATTGGCAGTATGTTTGGGGTCACTGTCATGCTGAAAAATGAAGCCACTGCCAATCAGACACTTTCCAGATGGTATTACATGGTGGATGAAAATCTGACTGCACTTTTCTGCGTTCATAATTACATCAGGATCGACAAGATCCCCAACACCACTGAAATGCAGCCCCAAACCATGACAGAGCCTCCACTGTGTTTTACAGATGGCTATAGATACTCACTGTTGTACCTCCCCCCTGATCTGCTCCATACATACTGATGACAATTTGAACCAAAATGTTCAAGTTTGGATTCATCACTCCATAAGACCTGTTGCCACTGATTTTCAGTCCAGTTCTTGTGTAATTTGGCATACCTCAGCCTTTTCTCCCCGTTTACCTTCCTTAAGAATGGCTTCCTGACAGCCACCCTTTCACTGAGACCATTTCTGATGAGGCTTCAGTGAACAGTAGATGGATGAACTGAAGGGCCTGATGCATCTCTCAGGTTCTGGGCTGGACTTTTTAATCTCTCTTAAGTACATGACTTTCAGATACTGTTAATCTGTTGTAGATAGTGTTTTAGGCCTGCCTCTTCTTATTTTGTCCTCCACTTGTCCAGTTTCCTTAATTCTTTTTAAGAACACACTGCACACCATGCTGAGATATGCCAAGTTTTTAGCTAAAAGCTCTCTAGGAATCACCTTGTTGGCACAAAAATACTACTATTATGTCTGTCAAACTGTGTTATCTTTGGCAGTTTTTGTAGATTCAGCTAAAGAAATGAGAACAAATTATGTGTTTTTGCCACAGGCCTCTAGTAAAAAAGTGCCTAAAGATACAACTTAAAACAGATTCTTTGGTAAGTTGTCTGTTATGTGTAGACACAACACTGGTTCATCCCTTGAGTTAGGTGCCTTTTTTATGCTTGAATGATTCATAGGTCAATGTTAAAGGGCTTAAAAAAATAAACAAAAACATACCCCTGAAAATGGTCAGGTACATAGACTGAACTGAAAATATGTGAAAAAGCAGCCAATGTCCAAAGAAAAACATTGAAAGACCTTCAGAAAGTCTGGAGAACTATTGCTGAAGGCCACTTTAAAAACTACAATAAAGTCTGACTTATTGAAAGCAAAAATAAAGAAAACAGGGGTTGCTCGAGACTTTTGCACATTACTATAAATACAAAATAGAAATTGTGGAAGGGAGAAGGGTCAACATCGTCCCAGGCGTGAAGCTGTTCTGTACAAAAGAATGGTTTACAGTTCCTCTAAGTCAAAATACAGGGTTAATCAACAGTTCCTGGAAATGTGCAGATGCAGTTACTGTTGCACAAGGACCACTGAACCATTGGATAATTTGACTGGCTTTACTGGGTTCTCTTTTTGTACTTTTAGGACTTGTGGGATGTATTACAGTGTGTTACATTTATAAAGAAATATGGAAAGTTCCAAAAAGTTTTAAAAATGTCTTATTAGCTTTTACAATATATATAAATAAAGCAGGAATAAAGTCAATGGTAACACATTTTTCAGCCCAGAAATTATGATATTTCCACAAGTTTGTGGGAAACTGAGAAGGAACCAAACATACTAATAGTCCTTTGAATACTAGTAGTAATAAAACTTTGACACCAAGTGTCAAGCCCAAGTTTAAAACACAGAAATACCCTTTAGCTACCATGGAAGGAATGTGTTTCTCCACAGTCTAATACTAAAGACTGTGTGGTTTCACTTTGAGATATCAGAGCTTTTAACACACCAATAGTTTTGTTAGTATTTCTGATATAAGTCAGTGTGATGCAGACAGTTTTGGAAAGACAGTTGTGAGAAACAATGATGGCCAAACAAAGGTCAGAGTTTGTACAGATTGCACAGCTTGGATGCTTTGGTAATGGTTACAGGCTGCTAACATGTTGCTACTGGACTGAATTTAGCCTTTTCCCAGTACCCAGGAGGAACCTTATGCACTGAGAGTGAACAACAATAATCAACTGTGACTTTGCAACTCATACTTTCTCCATTTTGTTAAATTTGTTGGTCTTTTTTTGCACCCATTTGGTCAGTCACTGTGGCGATGGTCCAAAGTTGTTGTACCCACAAATTATTTTTCCTAATAGTATTCCTCATGACCATTGAGCTTCTTTTTCCTACTACATTACAGAAGTTTGGGACTAATTAACCGGAGATTGGCAGCGACTTCTGTAAGTTGTCTTTTTATGCCTTGGAAACACACATAAAAATGCTAATTGTCAGAGCTCTATTAAAACTGGCACATTCTGCTAATTGGTATTTAACTTAATGCGACTCACTTGTGTAGCTGTCTCTGTAATTGTGATTTAAACCTGTCACTGCCTGAATTTCTAATTGTGCAGTTGTGAACACTGCAAAAAGAAAGGCAGCGTAAGAACAATGTTCAGAGATCATATTACACTGTAAAATAATGCTATAGGTCACCTCATTTTACTCTTCTCATTTTTGTTTGTTTCTTCATGAAATCTCATGTTCAGTCTACACATATTGTGCATTAACTCCCATCTGATCCCACACAGCACCACCCTTGTGTTATTTGTTGCTGTTCTGATCTGACTCCTAATCTAATGATGCCACAGGATACACATTGTCCAGCTGCTGCCAGCAGACAGGCAGGTCATGATGCAGAATTAATGACTCTGTGGTGTGGTGAACAGTTTCTCCTGGGACATTTCATTTTCTAACACAAGAGCTCTGTGAAACACTGTGGATTCACATCTCCCCATGGTTGTTTGTCTCCAAACTTTAGCTACACTTGAACTCAGTTACTTTCCTCTCCTAGCTTCAAACAGGTTTAGTAAGAATATAGCCTACTGTCACATTTTAAAGTCTAGACCTAAATTAATCAGTAGAGCATCTTTAGCTTCCATTTTGTGAAAGGTTATGCAGCATTTAATGGGGATGGGTGCCTTTGGTTAACTTAAAAAACCACAGTGATCTGGAGGTGTAAACGGCTGCTGTCAAGACAGAAATTAATATGTTAGTCCTTTGCCACACTCTTCTGAAAAAATAAACAAAATGATTCCCAGCTGAAATAGAAAAAAGCAAAAAAAAAAAGAACAGAATCATGTACCCAAATGACACTGTTCCACTAGGTAATAGCTAATAGATATTAGCTAGTGGACTAGCTAGCTAATGGCAAATGCAGTTAAATCATCCCCAAGGATAATTCATGCATATATATATATATATATATATATATATATATATATATATATAAATTTAAAAAAAAAAAAAATATATATATATATATCTTTTTAAAAAAATTTTTTAACTGGGCATAAGCACCATGTTGTCACCCTTGTGGATTGTGTACTAGTATTCTGAAGCAAAAAATGTGAAATTTCTGCTGTCGCCATCTTGGTCTTGAAACCTATAACGCTAGCAGTGGCTAGCTAGCTTGGTTAGAGGGGTTACTTACTGTGATATAATTCACTATTGTAAACTATTGGGATGCTAGTTTTGACCTAATGAAAAATGGACAAATATAACTTTGATTTAAAAAAAAAAAAACAACAAAAAAACAAAACTGCACCTTAGAGTGTTCTTCAGTAGCAAACATTAAACATGTGGGTCTGACTGAGAAACAGTGGACACTGCATCCCCATATGGTGGTGACTTTCTGCTATGTTACTCTCCATGGGACCATACTTTACAAAATGGAATTCATGTTGCATTAAATAAGACTTGAAAGTTGTGATTGAGGCCATGAACTCATTAGGAAAGTATTTACTTAGATCACAAATCAAGTGAGCAGTAGTGTAACTTTTCCATAGAGTTAATATACAATCAGATGTCTTTTTGCAGTCAACGCCACCTGCTTGCCATTAGAATTAAAGCATGCTTAAGCCACATATTGCTCAGTCACACTAGAGTAAAAATAGGACATCAACCTTCTTGCAACTAAGAAAAATTGGTGCTTACCCGGTGAGTGGATTGATTTTGCATTCGGCAACCAATTGCAAGTAGTTGCGGTGACCAAATAGTCGCCCAGAGGTTGAGCATGACATAACACCAACCTCTGTGGAACCACTTTAGATCGCAAGGTGATTGTACAGGTCGCCTGGTGGGAGACAACCTTACTCTCCTTACTCTGAATGTAAGTTGTTAATGTGAATATCTGTTAAATGTGAATTTCTGTGTATGTAGATATCAACAGATTTGCAATTTTCCCAAAACAGATTGCATCTAATTACCATCTTGACCCCATTCAATTTTATTGCCGTCTCAATGTTGCTTTGAAGACGGCAACTGACTGCATGTGGTCACAGACCCGGTCCCTGTCTTTGAAACAAACGTTTCAAAGGTGATGACATGGAAAGTTCATTGCACAAAGTCAATAATTTTGGTCATGCTGCAGTCTCCAATCACTGTTTTCCCTCATGTGACTGCTGCATTAGACATTGCCTTCACTTTTCAGATCTGGAGGCTTCGTCCATCATTCATACAGTCTACGTGTTGCAAAGAAGAGGTTTAACCTCTTATTATCAAGCACAATTTTTGCTCAAACTGTTTTAGAGAAGTGCTGGCTCACTCTAGTAGTCATTTTGAATGTGTTTTATTGTGATGTGATGTACTGCTTCTAATATTTTGTTGACTAAATGTTAGAGATAACAGGATAACTGTGATAATACCAGAAATTAATTCAGCAACACAAGATAAGAACTTTGAGAGAGTTTTTATTTCACTGACTCTTTAAAGTGTGCAGGGTTTTGATGTGCAGTATTGAAAACTCAATTAACCTCGAAGGACCCAAAGATTGTATATACAGGTGCCATTTTTTATAATGTTGCCACCAAATTACCACTAAATATTGATAAGAATATTAAACACAAAGAAAAGTAAGAACAATGCTCATAAACTGGAGAAAAATATGAAAATTTGATTAAAAGAATGCCTGATCTGTAATCCACAGCTAGATTTTTCTGTTCTTCTCTTATCTCTGAATGCTAATTTAAATATAATATTTCCTTAAAGTTTTTATATATACACTTGCCAGCCACTTTATTAGGCACACCTTGCGAGTACTGGGTTGGACCCCCTTTTGCCTTCAGAATTGCCTTCATTCTTCGTGGCACAGATTCAACAAGGTGCTGGAAACATTCCTCAGAGATTTTGGTCCATATTGACACGATAGCATCACACAGTTGCTGCAGATTTATCATCTGCACATCCATGATGGGAATCTCCTGTTCCAGCACATCCCAAAGCTGCTATATTGAGATCACTGTCATGTTCAGAAACCAGTTTGAGATGATCTGAGCTTTATGACATGGTGCCCAGCTGGAAGCAGCCATCAGAAGATGGGTACACTGTGGTCATAAAGGGATGGACATAGTCAGCAACAATACTCAGGTAGGCTGTGGTGTTTAAACAATGCTCAGTTAGTATTAAGGGGCCCAAAGTGTGCAAAGAAAATATTGCCCACACCATTACACCACCAACAACTGTTGATACAATACAACAGTTTCATGTTGTTTACACCAAATTCTGACCTTACCATCCGAATGTTGAAGCAGAGACTGAGACTCATCAGAACAGGAAATGTTTTTCCAATCTTCTGTTGTCCAGTTTTGGCAAAATGGAACCGAAAGCTTCGGTTTCCTGTTCTTAGCTGACAGGAGTGGCATGCGATGTGGTCTTCTGCTGCTGTAGTCCATCTGCTTCAAAGTTCAACGT
>VUQI01001932.1:13018-29678 GCA_015106735.1 Paratilapia polleni | reverse complement strand
AAAAGTGACAAAAAAAAAAAAAAAAGAAAGAAAAACACATACAGCAGCTGAAGGGGCCTATTCTGTGTTTGTTGTTTTGAAGTTATGGCCCACATTAAGAAATGAGCTTATCCTGCTTTTGATTCTTCAGTGACTTTGATGGAATTATTATATATGTATATTTAATTTTCGGAAATTCAAAGAAATGCAAAACAACACTTTGCAAAGAAAAAAAAATCCTGTGTGCATATAATCTTTTGTGAAAGAGACTATTTTATCTAATTTGTTCTCTCTTGTTTGTCACAGTTGTATATGAATTGTTGGCAATTTTTGAATTTTGCTGTGCACTCAGAGTGTGAATCGCTGTGCTTCATTTTTCATTCATTTTTTATCCATTTGAAAAATGTAGGCGGTTCACCCTGCTCTTGAACGCCCATGTAGGCTGGGCATTCACTAGCATGCATGATTCTACATGGAAAGCTGTAAAGGCTAAAGGTAAAAGGAAGTATAAATTGCTCATAACTGAGTTGGTATATAAAGTTTTCATAAAGTCCCTGCTCTTCTAGCCTAATCCAAGCCCTTTTCAAACTGTAATTGGTTCTCAGCCAAGATGACCCTACTTCACTTCAATCGGTTTATTATGGGCACATTTAGGGACCATAGCAATGTTTTGAGGCTTTAACTATAAATAATGTGCACCATTTATTTAATGCAGTGTCATTCATTTCTGCATTTTACATCATTGTATTTGATTACAAAACGCTGACTGTCTGACGTTGATGTTAATGCAGTACAAAGATGAATGGAAATCCATGGCTGCCTGAAACTGTAAATTGAATTTGGCTTGTATTAGCATTTTTTCATGATTTGCAGTAAGCAAAGTAAAAACCCGCTGAACCATCAGTGCAGCATTTTAAAAATGCGACTTAGGTGACCAATGGACCTGTGTCCAAAGCTGTGGTTCTCAAACTGTGGGGCAGTCCACACTGCTGGGTAATAGATCCACTGCAGGTCGCGTGTGGATGGATGGCTGGGGAAAAATGTGGATTGAATCTAAGGTGAATATCATTTTTCAGGGAAAATAAACAAAAAGAGTTTGCTGATGCCATCGTACTGACCTTTATTTCACAAAAATTTTGCTTCACTCTTTCTGTTTTGTCATGGATTAATAAAAATAGTGTGGTGTGGGGTGTGAATTGTTGGGATTGGCAGAGAAAGTTTGAGAACCACTAGTCCACAAAGAACTCACGTGTTTAAAGGAATGGATACTGTCTACACAGGTGGCACAATGGATAAATGGCTGCAGCCTGTATTTCAAATGGCATATTTTTAGACTTTTGACCTTAATTTATTGCACATAACTGCAGTGACCTTCAGCTTAATATGCTGCCTGAATGTCTCCTGTCTGGAAACACAATGAAGCCTAGAGCTGCTGCTCCTGCTGCTAATGTGCAGCTCACACAACACCTGTATAGACGAGGCTCCAAAAAGTCTTCTGTAAAGTGCTGTGAAGCTGAAATTCTGCAGGGGTCCATCACATTGTCAGAGGACTTTTTTTTTTCCTTGACACTACAGTCAGACTTAAAATGCTATAGTAAAACAGATTTTTTGACCAGTTTCATTCAGCTGTCGATCCCTGACAACAATGAAAATTTAACAACTACATGTGGGCTTTAATCCCTGAAGTGCAAAGTAGCCTTTGGCTATACTCTCATGTTCAGAATATTTTGGCAGAAACATCACAGATGTCCAGAAGTATCCACAGCTGTACTTCACCTGTCTGATTCTGCAGCCAACCAGATTTATTATTTTTAATTGTCCTGAGGTAAACTATGAAGCACTTGATTTTTCACACTTATAAATGTCTGAAATTACTACGAGTAGTGACTGATAATACTAGACAACAGTATTCATAGATTTAAATGAAAAAGAACAATATAAACAGCTGATATGCTTTTGCTATTTTATCTTTATAAATTATGTTAAACTTTGTCCACATCTTCTCATTGTAACATTTTGAGTGTACATTTTGTCCACCCAATGCTTTTAATGACATCCTGTTTACATGGAGGAAAAGGGATGGACTTGGCCTATTGGTCTACTAATGGCCTACTCATTGGTCTTTCTAATGGCCACTAGGGGTCAATGACTCTGGTTGAAAAAAGATGTCCAATTGTACAGAAATCTATGGGGAAATAGCCCTTCTTCTCACTTAATTTATGACCTCAGTAAATACTTTCCTGATGAGTTTATGGTCTTAATCATTAGCTTTAAGTTTTATTTAATACAGCATTGTGTTTAATTTGTAAATTATGGCCCCACTTACAGTAAAATAGATGATGAAGCAAGGCATGCTTTAGGGCATGACTATCTTGTGATTAAGAAGTCGCTACCATATGAGTATGTAGTGTCCTCAGTTGCTCAGTCAGATCCACCCCATCTAATTAGGCTGGCAACCCCCTTGTTATGTAATTAAATGCATGCAAAATCTCCACTGGGCTTGTCACAATGGTAACCCATAAACCGAGCTATCTAAGGGTGTTTTCACACCTGCTGTGTTTAGTCTAACTCTTACAAATAAAAATAATAATGTTAAGCTCTGAACTGTTTGCGCTATAAACAATGTGTAACATGTGCATTAGCAAGCCTTTCATGTTGTAATCTCTTAGATGGATTCAGTTCCTTGATGTAATTGTGATTTGTCGAGTGACGCAAAGAGCCTAAACCACTTCAACATTTTTGAAGTAGGTGAATGTTGTTCATTGTTCGGATCCCTTTGCTACAGAAACAAGTGCTTGTTATGGTGCAGAGAAAATTGTTGCCTCATGATCAGCTGAGTGTGTGAGACACAGATTGATGTTTGCAGTGTCTGGAGCTGTGTTTGCTGTGTCAGTGTTCAATCAATACAATCTTTCCCAATCTGGGGAAAGGGAAGGCTATGAGTTAGCAAAAAGGTTCTTACCTATATTCTCTTGGATCCTGTATTACACGCATTCTGTGATCGTTAAATGATAATTAATTCATTTGAACTCGCACCTTCCAGGTAAAATGATCAGTTTATCAAATCTCGTGCTTCCCCCAAGATTTGGCAACACACTTTCAGTGTTAGTTGGCCCACATTTTAAAATTTATCAGTACAGATACACGTGTTCTCTGCTTGTGTTTAATGTTATCCAGCTTTCCTGTTCTTTTAAATCTGAAATTTGAATTACCTTGGAAATGAAAGCTGAAACGACATTGACCAAGATAAGCAACAATCTTTGACATTGATATATATTTCAATGAGCTGTGCCTTCTTTCTTGTACTTCTAAAGGACACCGGGACAATGAATATGCTTTTTAATGGCTTGTTGGTTGCTTTGTTTTTAGACAAAAAATTGCATATTTTCTCCACCATAAACCAGGTAGTTTACGGTGCTAGACTTAAAACATGCTTTAGCTGAAGGACCTACTTTTTCTATGCTAGCGTCCAAGAAATCATGCTTGAGCCTAACACAAAAGAAACCTTTCCACAATTCAGAACCTATTTTTGTCAGCAGCATTGCATAACTTGCTTCATACCATAGCATAGTTTGCTTCTGATACTATGCAACTCAGGTAGCATGGTGGTGTGTTGGTTAGTACTGTTGCCTCAGTGTAAGAAGAGCAAATACAGGCTGGGGCCTTTTTGTGTGAGGTTTGCATGTTCTCTCTGTGTACTTAGCTTCCTCCCACTATCCAAAAACATGTAGGCTGATGATTCTGTAGGTGTGAGAGTGAATGGTTGTCTGTCTCTCTGTGACAGACTGGTGTACCCCACCTCTCGATCCATGACAGCTGGGATAGGCTCCAGCCCTCCTGTGACCCTGAACTGGATAAGCGGAAGAAAATTGATGGATCCGCTTTAAAAATCGTTAATTTTTTGTCATATACTTAAATGCCAAAGTATTTAAGCGGATATTGTAGGTTGCAAAGTTGTGGGTGGGAAGTGGAGAGATAAAAGGTAGCCAAGTGGTTCATCAACCCCTCTCAAAAGCTGGTGTCTTCAGCAGCATATTTGTAATGCTGATAATAAACAAGCAGTGTCTAAACAAAGATGTGTTTTCTCATTCTTTACCCTATTTTAGGTTTTTATTTTTTCCCTCAGTAACCAAGCATTTATCTTCCAGTCTGGAAATAGGCATAATGAATAATTTAATCCCTGCAGGTCTGTATCATAGGAAGAGATATATTTAATATATGATGGATATTAATGTTAATAGTGCTAAGCATATTTGAATCCAATACAGACGGTGACAATGCAATCTCCTTCAAATTTATTACACACATGCAGCACACAAATATGTCCCGTTGTTTTTTTCCTTGGTCTGAAATCAGCAGCGTGCTCATTCAGTAATTTTCAGCATATTGGTTTGTGACAAATGGCTCACTTGGAGTCAAAAGCCAAATGGAAAGCATTTGTAAACAGCCCATAGCATTTTTCAGCATTTTATTGCTCAGACATTAATCTCGCTCCATGTTAGCTGGGCCATTTTAATCTCTAGGTGATCCATGTGGTTTTTTAAAAGTTAAAACATCACACACACAAATCTGAATGATGCTGGATTTGTGTGTTTGTTTTCCATGGCATATGGTCAGCTAACTGTCCACCATCATCAACTCGATGGACATGTAGGAATCCGGGAGAGGGTTATAGGGTTGTTGTTTACCTAGATTGCATTATACTGACAAATATTACTCTGACTGTGATGTACTCAGAATATACAGTGATCTGAAAATGAAAGTTTTCACAGAGGTCTCTGCAGTTCTGTAAATAACTAAGTAATGATTCAGTAGCTTGTAGAACCACCTTTAGCAGCAATAACTTGAAGTAATCGTTTTCTGAATGACTTTATCAGTCTCTCACATCTTTGTGGAGGAATTTTGGGCCCACTCTTCTTAACAACGTTTCTTCAGTTCATTGAGGTTTGTGAACATTTGTGCATGCACAGTTCTCATAAGGATTTCCATCAGGTTCAGATTGGGACTTTAGGCCATTGCAGCACCTTGAGTCTTTTCTTTTTCAGCCATTCTGTTCTGTAGATTTGCTGCTGTGCTTGGGATCATTGTCCTGCTGCACGACCCAATTTGGGCCAAGCTTTAGCTCTCGCACAGATGGCCTCATATTTGACTCTAGAATACTTTGGTATACAGAGGAGTTCATGGTTGACTCAATAACTGCAAGGTGCTCAAATCCTGTGGTTGCAAAACAAGCACACATCATCACCCCCTCTGCTGTGCATTATGGCCAAACATCTCCACTTTGTTGGCCCCGACATCAACCCTATTTAAAATTTGTGGAGTCTGCTTAAAAGCCAGGTCTGTGCTGGGAAACCAGCCAATTTAAATGAACTCTACCAATTCTGCCAAGAAGAGTGGTCAAATATCCAGCCAGAATTATGCCAGAAGCTTGTGGATGGTTACCAAAAGCGTCTGGTCGACGTGCAACTTGCTAAGGCACATTTAATCAAACATTAGTGACAATGTATGTATATATTTTAACCTGTATTTATAATTTTGTGTGGATTAGAGAAAATCCAAAATAAATTCAAACTTGTGCACCCAATTCTTGTTTTTTAAAGTCATTAAAGATAAATAATCATTCCACCCTGGAAAAAGAACAGTTCAAAGAAATCAATAAAAGCCCAAAGTTACCATGACATTCATGCCCATGATGAGCGTATGTAAACTCCTGACCATAACTGTAACTATGGATCAGGTGACGCTGAACCATTCCTTAGTTGCAGCTGTAATTTCAGGCTGTTGGGGGACTTTGCATGATGCAGTAACCACTTCTCCCCCACTCCACTTTTTTTTCACTCCCCATGTGTTTATATGCCATCGAATGTCAATAACTTTTGTCTGCTCTCTCCTGTAGGTTCTCTTTTGTCCTGTTTGTTGTACATTGTTTCTCTATACTCTTTTTCTTCTCTTTCCCCTCACCCCCAACCAGTCATGTTAGATGGCTGCCCCTCTCTGAGCCTGGTTCTGCTGGAAGTCTCTTCCTGTTTAAAGGGAGTTCTTCCTCTCCACCATCACTGGGTGCTGCTCATAGGGGATCATCTGATTGTTGGGATTCTCTCTCTAACATTGTAGGCACTATGCCTCACAACTGAAAGTACCTAAATTAATACTCAACATCAGATCAAGGCTCTTTAACACATGGTTTTATGTTCTACTTGTCAATGGAGTGCAAAGCTGTCCTCAAGACGAACATGATGATGATTTTAGATTTATTTTCTGTAGAACACAGCTATTAGAGTGGGCAATAATGCAGTGAAGAATTATTTAAACCGATGTTGTGTGAATTTAGGAGAGAAATGCTGTTTGAGTGGACAGATGTCACTGCTACTCACTAATGAGTGAGTTCACTGTTGCAAAATCAGTGTTTTTTTCAGTAGTGAGACTGTGTCCCAGCACTAAGGATAGTTTCTTGAATATGCTGTTGGTGGACATCGCATTGGGTTCATTTAAGTAAGCGTCCACCTTGGTACATAGCCATGGCTACATACTACATCTTTTAGACTTCTAATCAACAGAAAGTGGTGTCTTTTTAAAGGCTAACAACTGGCCAGTCATTTTTAGGCCAGAAAACAACATCCATTAGTGTTGCTGATGGGGACCTCAGTAAGCACTGATTTAAAAACAATCTGTCTACCCTGTGTATAATTTGTGAGTATATTTGTAACCAGAAAACACACACACACACACACACACACACACACACACACACACACTGTATGATATTTCAACATGTAACTCCTCTTAAGTTTTTGGATCAAGCTGCTGCTGTGCAGGATTCCTTATTTAAAAATGTTTTTTTCTGGTGTTTAGCATTTAGCATTTATTCATTATAAATGTTTTGGAAATGACAGGCTAATTTCTATTGTTGGGTTGGTTTTTTTTTGTTTGTTTTGTATTTTTTTCATTTGCACTTAGTACTTAAGACAGTCTGACTGAACAATTTCACCACCACAGACGGGGACTTAACAGCCATTCATTTGGGCAGACTCGTTGGCCGTGGTTTGATTACCACTGGGAAAATGGAGCCTGCACTTTCAGAGCTACATTGATGGTGTACAGAAATTGTCAGTGTCTGTTTTGTCTTACCTCACAGTTGAGTGAAATGGATATATGAAATTGTAAAATTCTAATCCTGATCGAATCCCTTCATGGTTGGCTTGTCTTGCTCCAGACTATCATATCTCAAAAACAGGGGTGGACAGTGTACCATTTACTATGTCCAGCGTTCTAACTCAGACTGCAATTACAACCACAGTGCTGCACAGCAAAGGCAAAGAATGTTCTGGCATCCAGACCCTTGTGTTTGTGTAAAATAAAAAACAAAAAACTGATATAATGTTGAGTAATTTTGCAGACATCCACAGCTGTACAGTCATTTTCTGTTTGGGAATCAAAATGAAAGTGAGAGGGGCTTTGCCTTGGTGACATGCTGTAAAGGGGCTTTTTTATGCTTTATCACAATGGGCTCATGTAGAAAGTGGATTATTGCACCTGGTTGCTTGTAATGGCATGCTGTCCTGCAGGACCACCAGTACTCTGGAATCCTATAAGACCAGCAGCTAAGACCCTAGTGGGACCCTGACAAATCCACAGGCTTACACTGCTGCCTTTGAAGGGATAGAAATCACTACGTCACTGCTGGAGCAAGGATTGTCAGTACTGTACAGGGCCTTGGTAGTGCATTCATCCTGCAGCTCACCTGGATTACTGTTACACACTGCTCCTTCTTAAAAGTTACACAGTAGTTTAGATACTATGACACATAACTCTATCTGCCACTCGTTACACGTGAAGAAAAAGCCTGAGGACTTGACTCTGTTGGAACTTGACCGAGGTGTCAGTATGCAAGGTTTGACCTTCACGCTCTAGAACTCTTACATTTTTCTCAGTACACAGTATACTTTACTTTATTATGTCTTCAAACTGAAATAATAAAATGTACCTTTGCGTCTGTAGAATGACAATCATACCATGGTTGCAGTCCAATCGTCAATTTTGGTTAGGATGGTTTCTGTGTGAGTGAAATGAACCGAAAGTATCTGTATTGAAACCATAACAAGAACTGGTTGAATTCTCTAAGTATTAAGAAAAGGTGCCTCACTGTTTCCTTTATTACCTCTTTTAGCGGAGGGTACACTGGACCATCTTTTATGAAAGGATAGGAGATAAGGCATTCCCACGTTTCAAAGCAACACACCAATCAGGCCTCTCTTGAAAACAAATAATCAACATGACTGAAAAATGATGCAGATCATCCTGCACATTACTGCTGTGTTTTCCAGCCTATAACTTAACTTGGGAATATACTGATAAATAAATAAATAAATATATATATATATATCAGTATGTGTGTGTGAAATTTGAATTTTTTTGGTTTATGTATGGAGGAAGTCAGGAGACAGGTACAACAATGAGTGTCTACAGCCATCTGTAAAAAACGGTGGAGGCTCTGTCATGGTTTGGGGCTGCATTTCAGCCAGTGGTGTTGGGGAGCTTGTCAAAATTGATTAAATCATGAACACAGAAAAGTACCATCAGATTTTGATCCACCATGCGATATCATCTGGAAAGCGTCTTGGAATGCCCTTTAAGAAGCATGGAGAATGATTCCTGAAGACTGCTTAAAGATATTACAAGAAAGCTTGTATAACAGAGTTCATACTGTATATCCATGCAAGTTTGCAAATGTTTCAATAAATCACTGCCCCAAAAGATAAAGAAATGAGGGGTGGCTCAAGACATTTGCACAGTATTGTATATGCTTGTATGAAGTTGTCTCCCTGTGTGAAGTGCTTTGTAATGTGCATTAGGAAAGGCCTCTGTTTCCTAACTGTTTAACTATTTTAAAATGATCACCATGATGTGGGGGATTGTAGTGAAAACTCAGTTTGGACATTTTAGGATTATCAGTTAATTTTACTTCAGAGATTTTGAAAGCATTAAGAAAGGCAAGGTGGATCATCTCTTCAGCGGGAAGAGAAAATATGAGTACCACAGTGTGTTCTTAATGCAACCATCTATTTGCACCATTGTGTTAAGCTTTTTTTTTTCATATATTTTACCAGTAAGGTGATGTTTTTCACATGGCTGTCCACATTATAGCCTGTATAAAACAAAATAGAAAGATGTTTTAGGGCCATGTATCCAAGTCGCACTTTTTGTAGTTCTTCATCTGGACATTTGCTGTGTGGCGAGCGGTTCTCAGGCACCTGGTGCCCTGGGGCCCTGTCACAAGAGCCAGAGACCGGCCACCCGGCCTCTGGCGGGGTCGGCTGCTCATTGCCTCTGGCCTTCTGGGGCTCTTGCCCTTTGACCGTGGTGGCTCTGTCTGGGCCTCCCTCTTACTCTTGCTGGGGTGGACACGTGGTTGTCATTGGGACGTGTGGCCTCGGGACTTCAGTACTCTTGGGGGGCTGCGGATGGCCCGGGTCTCCTGGGCCTGTCTCTGTCTGCCTCTGGCTCCTGGGGGGCGTGGGTGCGACTTCTCACCCTCATTATTAAGTGCATTTTGTGACAAACACACACACACACACAGAAAGAAAAAAGAGAAAAAAAAAAACAACAACATAAAGCTGTTCTGTCAGATACTGCGATCACAAAGATGCACACAAGGTGCACTTTGGAGCGGATGCCTAAAAACATAGCCGTGGCAGTATTACACAGATAATGACCCTCTTGTCACATTTTTCTGACAAGAATCAGTGTTTTGTGTCCCATTTGGGAACTTTGTGTTTTGCACTTTGCTTTCATTCACTCACTGCTTGGTTAGGTTTAAGTCATAGACTGATGGATGTATAGCCTCCATGAACCATTGGTTAGGGAAGCTCCCTGAGCCTGGTTCTGCCGGAGGTTTCTTCCTGTTAAAAGGGAGTTTTTCCTCCCCACTGTCGCCAAGTGCTTGCTCACAGGGGGTTGCCTGACTGTTGGGGTTTTCTCTCTAATATAGTAGGGTCTTTACCCCACAGTATGAAGCACCTTGAGGCGACTGTTGTGATTTGGCGGTATATAAATAGATTAGAATAGAAATTAATTGAACTGAAGCCTCAACCTGAGCATACTGGCCTTCAGTCTCTCTGAAGAATGGCGGACACTGCCCGCTCACACTATAGCAACTTCTCTAGCACAACGTAGGCCAGCCATAAACCATGCCCTGCTTTCTCCTCTATTTGACTCTAATGGAGACCATTACATACAAAACAAAAATCATGCTGTATTCCATAAGACTTGAAATTAGCAATTAAGACCACAAACTCACAAAGAAAGTGTTTGCTGGGGTCATAAATTAAGTACAATTTTAGTTCTCTTTGCAATTCTGGTGGCCATTAGAAAGAATGGAGCTTTAAGGCTTAACTTTTCAGACAGGCAAACCTCTGTCCATCTCTTATATACTGTCTACGGTTTAGGCCATTTCACATATTTCTGTGAGAGCAGGTTGGTTTCTGCTCATATCTTTCTCTCTCTGCCTAGCTGTTTCACTTCAGTATGCCTGAACAGACTCTTGGAAGGTGATGGCTTAGAGAGGGAACTTCTCGGCAAGCCAGACTATGGTGTTCGTTTATTAGAAACTTTCAAAGAGTTTCAATTTCCCCCAGCAGACTGCAGTATGAATTATTATCTTGCTATATTCAGCACTGTGGTGCCACACTGCTAGTATTCACTTGTATTTTTATTTTTCATTTTACAGCTCTATCAGCTCTGCATTAGGATTTAGAGCCATTTGGCAGGAAGGACTCTTTCTGTAACAGGCAAGAAAATGAGATAGTGGAGCAGGATTTCTTTTTTGACAGTATATCCACTCATTTGCAGGTAAAGCCACGCTCTCTCATCTTTTTTCTTCATTTATTGTCTCCCAAAATTCCCAGAATGTCTCTCTGCTTTCCACTTTCCTCCCACAACCACTTCATCTATTTCTCTCTCTATCAGCACAGCTCTCCATTCTCTTTTCCTCTAATTTTTGTCAGGAGTTCCACTTACGGCTACTTATCAATTCACCACACACACCCCTTTTTACCCCCGTACAAATGAATAAGCAGGCCGGAAAAGAGGCAAACAAACGGACAAGTAAATACAAGTGAAATTTTATAGCAAGATGTAATTCATCAAAACACAATTGAGAATGGGGGAAAACAGCAAAGTCAAACCCAAAGTCAATCTGCAAAAACTATAAGAAAGCAAAAGCTGGAGAGAAAGGGAAGAATTCAACAAAGGGACATTCCCCAAGCACATTTGCATGAATTATGGGACTAAAATTGAGAAAGCGATGATTGTTAGTCTCTATTAGATGGTCTGTCTCTTTACTCATCAGCTTGGAGCAACATGCTGCATAATCATGCACTTCAAGGACAACAGAGTGTCTTTAGCATGCTTGCAGCAGGCCTGAGAGAGCATCACCTACCAGGGGCCTGTTCACCCGTGGGTGCTGGCATTAATCTCGATCACTTCTTTCAGCGCAGAGACCTTCTCGATGAACCCTGAGCCCACTGGTTTACTGCCCAAACCAGGAATTCCTGCCAGCCCAGCTTCCCAGGGGCTCCATGCCCTTCCTTCCTAGCCCGGAGCCTCGGCACTTGGCTGGAGTATCACATACTCATGGGTGAGGAGGCCAATTGTTGTTGTTGTTGGTGAGGCATGTAATGCCGTTATCACGGCCTCTTAACTTCCTTCTGAGTCCCAAGCTTGCTCTCTAGGCGTGACTTTCAGACAACTTTGAACCACTGCAGAGGAGGGGATGTCCTTGATGACAGTGGTGGGGATGTTGATGGAGCAGAATGAAGATGCCTCTACAGAGGCGTTGGCATTGTCGGTCCTTGCCTTGTTTTTTATTATGTGGTGGTCACGCAAGGCCCTCAGTCAGACAAGGCGTGAGGACAGACAGGTGATATTATATTAGAGCTTGAGGCGACTGTTATTCTGCAGCCCTCTCCTGCATCTTTAGGACTCTCTGTCTGCTGTCCTTCCGGATGCTACTGGCATATTTCATTTCTGACAATTGTATCCTTTCTGCGTGCAGCAAACTTTATCTGAGGTTTTTAGATTTTACTTTTTTTTTTTCCAAAATAATGGCATTTAAAGAAACAGGAGCAGCTGTAAGATTCTAAATTTAGTTTAGTTAAAATGCACTTATGCTCATTTAATGATATTTGTGGACTCCAATAGAGTAGCTTTGCATGATTTACAGCTTACTGTAATCCTTATTTGTCTTACACTGGCTGCTCAGTTCATCTTTTGTATGAAACAAGCTGTTCAGCTCCACCCCCCGTCATCTGAGTGCTTATTTCTTGTATTTCTTCTGAGTGCCTAAATTATCCGTATTTTTATATATTGTTTTAAAATATTGCTGTTGCTGTTCATGTGACTGGACCATGTGACTAGTAGCTATGTACATGGTTGTCTAAGGAAGTGCTCCAAACATCACATTTTTAGTGATACAATAATAAGGTAAAATTGGAGCCCCACGGTGTGCTAGTTGTTGTTCTTTTTGTTGTCTGCTTCTTTTTGACCTGCCCCTCTTTTTTGTGTGGATTAGTGTGTTTTTTCAAGTTTGTAGAAAACTGATATTTGCCACTGATACGTGTAATTCATTTTTATTATATAACTGTATGATAATAGCTATTGCTGCCTTTTTGGCAGCAAAAGCTCTTTTGCTGTGTCCTATTAAAAAACACCCATGCCCTCTAATAATACATGGAAAGACTGTGTTATCATCTGTATGCGGCCATGAATCTTAAGATTTATTCTTGAAATTAGTTGCACAGCATGGCCACAGAATTAAACACGAGCATCCATACGGTACACATTCTGTGCCTTGGTAGTAAATGGTCTAAGAATGTAGTGCGTGGAGTGTAAAAGATGATGAATGTACATATGCAGGCTAAAGTCAGACAAAAGGCAAAAGTAGAGAGCATGAAAGGACAAAGGAAAAAAAAAGAGATTAGACAAAAAGTGCCTCATCACCACCATCAACATGAGCACCGGCAGCATCCCGGGCACCATCTGTGTATGCAATTATTAAAGCACTGCCGGGCTGCTACCAGTGAGCAAACATGGCAGAAGCCAGGAAGTTGGACCAGGTGTGGTAGCCAGGGACACCTCAGCCAAACAACACTCTCGATGTCCGTTCACTCAAGCTCCAAGGATTCAGCTCTCAGGTGCATGCGTGTGGTGGAGTGCGTGTGTCTCAGTGTGTACGAGTAGTGTGGTGTGATGCTATTATGGGGGAGGATGAGTCCAGGAATGTTTACTGTACACATGTTTTCTTAAAATTCAAACAGAGGAATAATTTATAAATGAGAACCAGGCTGTACTATAAAACGAGCACAAACAAACTGAGGAGAATGTGAGTAGGGTGGTATTAATATCCACACAGAATGCAATGCAATCCAGATTCTACATTTTTGAAGATGCAATGTTTGTGTGTTTTGCTGGAGTGAACAATAATGGAATTTGTTCCTGTTTTTCTCAGCCAGACCTGCCATCCAGCTATGTTTTGTTGGATACCATTGTGGTGCAGAACTGGTCCTTTGCGAGTGAAGGAGAGAATTTTAAAGGAGGTGGCAAAAGATTTTGGCAGGGTGGCATCTGAGGGCAGTATGTGGGGATCCCTGTGTAAAAAGAAAAAATATTCCGAAGAACAGAAGATGCATACACATCAAGCTGCTGTTCATACAAAGAAACAGTTTTGCATGCTTGAAAAAAATCTCAAATGTTGACGAATGCTACAAACGTAAAGGCTGTAATTTAAGAAAAACATTATATTTTGCTAAGTGAAATGGAATGCTTGCTACAGTGGATTTTATGTGGCATTTATTCAGCTGCACAAAGCAATTTAAGGCTGTTTAAATATGCTGTTTACATGACTTAGTGGTTCTTTTCCATAAAAATTACTTGTGTTCAAAATAATCTTTGTTTACTTTATACATCAGCCTTAGTCCATATTAGAGATATCTACCTTCTATGACATCATCCAGATCTAAGAGCAGAAAAAATGCCTTGAACAGTGAGTTTAGAGCAGTCTGAGCTTTTGGCTCACAGGGATTACTTGTAAATATGGCCATGTTTATTGTGAGCCTCTAATAAGGAAAAGTCAAATTGGTTCCCTTTAAGTCAGTCTGGACATTTTGGGAAAAGTGCTATTCTGATGTAACTCTTTCTTTTCAATATCTTATGCTATGGTCATTTGAATAGTTTATTGAATACACACAAGCTAGCAGGGAAGATTGTGGGCTACCAACAAAAACCACTAGGTGACATTTACAGTGCAGCCGTATACAGAGAAACCCAGTTAATCATAAATGTCAAGACACATCCCCTCCACCATGAGTTTGATTTGCTCCCTTCCAAACCTCTGGCAAAGAAAAAGATATACAAGAGTTCTTTTTAAATGCAATTAATGAGGTCAACAAACTACAGTAAGCTTAAAAAATAGATTGTAGGCAATATAAACCATGAGTAGGAAAGCCATGACTGTTACAACTGTGTGAATTTTTTTTTTTTCCCCCTGTGATGATTTTTATGCCCAGATGTTATTTTGCAGAAATGTTGGGTCAGACCAACAATTTTCTTTTCTCCTCTGGATAGTAAGTTCCCTTCTCTTCTGTTTCATCAGTGCATCACTTGCTTGAAATGCATTGACATGAGACAGGAAAATGCATTTAAATTAACAGTTGAGTTTTTCATGGGATACCATGGTACTATTTGTCAGGGAAGTAGCGGTAGCGTAAAAACAGCCATATTGTTGGGTTATCTAGAAAAATGAGTCCTGGCCGTAGTGTAGTTATGAAGGGTCGCCTGGGCAGCTTACTTCTGATAGAGTAGGGGGAAGATTATAGGATGGAAGCAGGGAAACATTTCAGGTGTGATGTTGCTGTAACAATTATGTAGCCACTACTGACCTCATTCACACAAATCTGGGCATCCAGCAAGCCTGATGATGTTAATAAAGCCCCCCAGCTATAGACATTTCGACTTGTCAACCAAAGGTGGAACTAATAACACTGATGGCCGCGTTCCATTTGACTGTTTGAGATCAGGTGCCCTGTTATTATGCATGTTGGTAATTTAAAAAAAAAGGTGCAATTATGTTGTACCTTCCTGTTGTTATAGGATGAACAAAATATCTATGTATCGCACGTAGTTTGTATGGAAGACGCTGACTTGTCTGCAAACACTTGCCAACTACTCGCTAAAAGGTTATGAAACTGTGAAGAGTACGACGCAAACTGGAAGCGGAGATCGTTCCCCTTCAAAGTAAAAGTTGTGCCTTTTGAAACATGGTGGTTTTGGCAGTAAGGCACAACTTTTAGTTTGAAGGCGAATGGTCTCCATTTCTGTTGCACGTTTTCAAGTTTTACTACAGCTTGGCTAGTAGTAGTGGGTGTTTGTAGACAAGTCAGCATCTTTCAGGCTTTCAATTTGCTAGAGGTCAAAGCAACCACAAAGAGGTTTTTGGTACAGCACCCTCTTTGCAACCGATTTTACCCAGCAACATCCAACAACTTCCAGCAACCACTCACCAACCGGTCGGAGAATACACCTTTTTCCCTAGCAACCAGACGTTGCCAGGGGGTTGGCGGTCCCCCGGTCTTTAGTTCTGTCTGACTGAGGCCGTACCAGAATGTCAGATACTGCCATTTTATCAAAGCTGCTGGCATCTTATAGATAAATAGAAGATGTCCTGTTGGTTCAGCACCTGATGCCTCAGGTTTAGGCAGTTGTGAGATGGCTCTGTCACTCCCACTTGTCACACATGTATGGCATCACATTTAACCCAGCGCAAAAGTGGAAAAATCAGTAAGCTAAAACCATTTTGCTCCTGAAAAAAGTAACATTACCAACACTAAAAAACACTTTGTGGGTATGTCTGAGACACCAGAGGCATCTGAAAGAATGGCAGTGTTTGGCGGTTATGAGAACATGTAGTCCTCTTTCATTACCAATATCCAATAACCTAAAGGAAAGTCTGGTATTGACTGTAGGCTGCCTCTGCAATCCAGCAGATTTCAATCAGACTGAGCAAATTCCCAGACATATTCTCTTTGAGTAGGTAAAACATAATATTTCAACATTAATCAAAGCACTAACTGATAAAAGTGGTGACCCTCCCTTCAGTGCACTGTATGCATCCTATGTTGTGTGTGTGCTGCTTCAGAGAGAACATTCATTTCTTCCTCAGAGACCAGTATCATGAAAAAAGAAAAAAACCTCTTTAAGGTGGTAACATGCTCAGATGTGATGGAAGAGTCATGTTGGCTGCGAGCGTTTAGGCTCAGCGGGGAGACAGAGGCTCCAGTGTAACGAGAGAGAGGCCTTTCTGTGCTGTGACTCAGATGAACACAGCAGTTGTTGGGGAAAAGGTCAGGGGATTTTGTTGATATTCTGCAGCCGTGCTCTTTTTGGCAGGACACTTGACGGCGCAGCGGGCACTCGAGCTTGAAATGATGTTGCTTCCTCCGGCCAGGAGGCGACAGCTCCCATGCCACACAGCATATGCAGGACGCCATAAATCCTACAGTGTAAATAAAGACCTGCTTCGCTTCACCACGTCTCACTCCTTCTGTGTCCCTTTTTTTTTTTTTTTTTTTTTAAAAAAACCTTTTTTTTTTTTCTTTTTTTTTTTTTTTTTTCTTTTTTTTTTTTTTTT
>VUQI01001932.1:0-12998 GCA_015106735.1 Paratilapia polleni | reverse complement strand
CACCTCCACCTCTCTCTTTTTTTTTTTTTTTTTTTTTTTAAAAAAAGCCTGCCTCTTTTCCATTTTCATTCTTCTCCTTCATTTTTATTTCTTGTGTTTACCCCTGACTATCTCTTTCTGGCTTTTCTTTCCCCTTCTTTTCATTTTCTCCAGTGATGTAGTGGTAAACAAAAAAGTGGCTGATCTATAACCTAACTGTGATCTTTTTTCAAAGCTGTGCATCCACCAGAGATTTTAGCAAAACACTGATACAGTATTATTTGTAACTTCTGTATGTGTCTCTTAGATCATCTCTGTTTTTTATCCTCCTTGTTTTCCTTTATGAGCTATTACATAAAACATGATCTTCATTTTCATCTGACTTTGCAGCACTCAAATGCAGTTCCTGGCTATTTATTAAGGAAACGAAAGAGAAAGTAAATCTCCTTTCACCACAGTTTGACTTTATTAACTTCACAGCAGGCAGTGACAGAGGTTTATCCTTTGACAGATGTTTTGAATGCTGCGTGAAGTGTTGGACCACTACCCCCCATCCTCAATGCATACACACACAAACAAGCGTTCTCTAATTACAGGCTGCCAAGCCTATACAGCTTTCAGGCCCACTAGGCATTTTGTTGCCATTTAAGAAGGACTTTATAGCAGACTATCATTCATTGTATGTCACACAGCAGGAGAAAATAAATATGTACCAGTACATTTAAAGTTGTTGTGACAAAAAGCTGACAGAACGCACAAAGCAGTGCCTTCTCTTACAAGTTAAGTTAGGTGCAGTAACACTTGTTCATAGTGGCAAGACTATAGTGCCAAGGAGTACAGCAGCTTGTCACTGTGGCGGTACCCTTTAAGGTAGTGCCATTTTACCATTAACAGGGGTACTTTTTTGTACTGTTAGATCTCAGCTACCCCTGTAGAAGAGAGTTACCAGCTATACACGTTAATGGCAGTTCTTCCCTTAATAAGATGTGCACATGGTAGGTTTTTACCTTAGTGGCCAGGAAAATGGGCCTCATAGATCTGTTACTTTTATGGGCTAGAACAACCTGTTAGAACAATTAAAAAAGGTGCAATAATTATACACAAGTTATACCTTTTACTGTTAAATGAAGAATCCAAAAAGATAATGGCCACAATTTAGTCTTTAACTGTAGGTAGAACATCTATTAACCAGGGCTAAAGCATGCAGCTCAATCAAATTAAAACATTAAATCATAAAGTCACTTCTGATAAATTACTTCATAAATAACTAAAACCAAACATAAGAGCTGAATCTGGACAACTACCACTAAATTTGGAGAGAGACGGGAAAGAAAGTGGCCTGGCCAGTTCAACCTTCCTTTCCCGGCCGCAATAGATGTAGATCCCAAGAGGAAATAGTAACCCCATCCAAAGACACAAAGTTTGTTATGCAACAGAGCAGAATGAGCAGAGGAAAAAAGTCATAATTACAATTTTTAGATTGCAGCTGTTTGATGGTGGTTAATCCTTTCGTACTCCGTATTTTATAATCCAACTGTGAAAGTTTGGTATGATCCTTTCTTCCTGATGTTCAGTCTGCTCACCACAAAGTCCAGAGGAAGAACAGTTGGTTTTCCTCGTAACACTGCCTTTTATACTTTTCCTGATACTGCACCTTAAAATCTAGAAGAAAGAGTGTAAATATGTACCTTACTTTGTTTGGAAACATACAGTATATACCTTTTTGCCCTTGAAACGGTACTCATAAAACTCTAAACCTTTAAATACAGACTAGGGTCACCTGTGGGCAGTGATATAGGCAAACAAGAGGCAAAAAAAAACTCCAAAAATCTTTCACAAAGACAATTAACTAGAAACTCAAAGAGCGGTCAAAGACTGCAAAAGACTTCATTCAGAATAAAAAAGGATCCAGTGGGGTGAATAAGGGATTTAAGACAAGATTCTTAAAGCTGCTGTTGTAGCCATTGCTACCTGATCAGATAAATTAGACCTATCTTGTAATAAACTTGGTTCATGAGTGTGTTACAGGGATCAAAATCAATTAGCTCCTTATCTACACATAACTAATAATAAAGTACAGTGTTTCGAGTTCAAACTAGCACTGTATTCGTCACTGAAATAGTCTCGATTCTAACAAGCCTAAGCCCCTGTGTGTCTGAAGCTGTGAAACCTCTGCATTTTCCAAGAAAGTCTCAAAAAGATTAAGCAGTGCTGTGCAAAATAACACTGTGCCCCAAAGGAAAAATTGTTATCAAGTAAAAATATGCATTTATATACAAAATTTCTGGAAAGAAATTAAGTGTGAAACATAATAGTATCAAAAGACAGTTACATGGATGCAAATCCATACATCCATACCAGGTGTGTTATGTTTACACCAGAAATACAGCCTAAAAAGATGATTGACTTCTTTCCTATTAGTTTGCCTTTTTGTTTGTTTTCCTAGTCATATTGTTGTTGCTCCTGTCAGTGTCTAAGCCTTTGGTTGTTAAATGTGTTTATTAATTAAAAAAACACACATTTAATTCAATTCAGTTTTATTTATATAGCAGGAGTACACAACAACAGTCATATAAAGGTGTTTTATATTTTCAGACCCTCCAATACTAGTTAGAGAATCCCAACATCTTCTGATCCCAAATGAGCAAGCATTTGGCAACGGTGAGGAGGAAGAACTCCCTGAAAAGACCTCCAGCAGAACCAGTGCATAACAGTTCAGTGGGCCTGCATGGCAATGTGTGAGAAAATGATAGAACAATGATTGTGTTAACCCAGGTGTCTCAGCACTGTCAATTGGAAGACTGAATGTGGATTTGTAACATTTCCCACTGAAAACAAAAGCCAGCTTTCAGTGGATGCTAGCTAGTGTTTGTCCAGTGAAAGAGGGGCTTCATATTGATGTTGGTCCTGTGACTGTGTCACACCCTCGGAAGGAGCTGACACTATTTACTCACTTCAAATCCTTTTAAGACCTCTATATTTGATGAGGGGAAAGCTTGGTGGGCAGCACAGTGGTGTGGTGGTTAACACCACTACCTCAACATAAACCAAGGAAGGTCCTGGGTTCAAATCCACCAAGTAGCTGGGGCCTTTCTGTGTGGAGTTTACATGCTTTCTCTGGGTACTCTGGCTCCCTCCTACAGTCCAAAGACATGCGGTTTTAGTGGTGATTCTAAATTGTCTATGAGTGTCAATGGTCATCTGTCTCTCTGTGTGATAGAGTGGTGCCCTTTTTCAGGGTGTACCACGCCTCTTGCCCTTTGATAGCTGGGATAGGTTCCAACTGCAACCCTGAATTGGATAAGCAGAAGAAGATGGATGAATGGATAGAAAACCTGGTACTGAAACTGAACTTTGTCTGAAAATAAAATTGTTAACATTTTAAAAAATGTGGGGGAGCCAAGGTGGTGTCAAACGCTGGACTTCAGATGTTTTACCATCTCAAGTTTAAAGTAAATATGAATTGTAATTCAGATTCTTTGCTTTTCTACATAATGCTTTAACTTCTACCAGATCACACCATATTGTGTTTGTGGACCAGTTATGCAGAAATTCTGTTTTGGTGTCCTTGGCCTGCTTGCAGTGCAGTTTACGAGTGTCCAAGGCAGACATTGGTCTTTTTCCAGAGGGGGGAATTAGCATTTCAGGCAAAGATTATTTGTTAAGGCCTTTGCATCTAGTTCGTGTTTCTTAATATCATTTCCATATCTTAACATTTAGGTAACCTTGAGACTTGCTTTGACATTAAAGTGGAACCTTTTGTTGTGCTTGAGAAAGCTTATTACCTGAAGTTAATCTTAGGACAGCTCTAACATAGTAAACAGCTATTTAAAGAGTTCAGAGTATACCGGCTAAGAAATATCACAAATTATTACTTTTTAAAAGAGTTCTAATTTTGTCAGAATAACTTTTTTTCCCCCACACAGCAGATAGCTACTTTTAGAATCAACTTTGAATGTCACTCAGGAGTCTGCTCTGAAACACTGGATCCTCTTGGGAACGGTTTGTTCAGGAAATATAGAGTAAAAAAAAAAAATACTGTTTAAAAACCTCTGTACATACACTGAAGTGTAGTCTTGCGAGGTGCGTTGAAGAAAAAACATTCAAAGTTGAAAATCTAACCTGAATTTGTGGCCAGATTAAACTTTTGAACAAGTCAATACTGTTACCTTTTACAGGAGAAGGCATCAAGTGTAGCTCTAATAGGATTTAAGTTGAAGCTCAGTAATCATAATAATAATAATAATAATAATGATAAAAGGAAGAAGAAGAAGAAGAAGAAGAAGAAACTGAAAGGAAAACTGGTATTCACCAAATCTTTCTTTAGTTCCCTAGTTTGACAAAAATAAACTGCAGTAAACAGACATAGAAAATTAAGATTTGTTTAAGAGTTATAAAAGCAATGCAGGTTCATTTCACAAACATAAAATGGATGTATACATTAAACTCATAAACCATATATTAACATGGATGTCACCCTTTGCTTTTGGCATCTGCCCTGTTGCTTGTTTTTTTCTGAAGCAAGAAGTTACCATATTTGAGTGCTAAGTTACAGTAGCCAGACTTTGTTATGATTTTTAAAGTGGTCTTGAGGAATAGTTCTCCAGGCTTTCTGAAGGTCGTTCAAAGTTTTGTACCTGACCATTTTCAGAGGAATGTGTTTTTGTTTGTTTGCTAAGACCCTTAACACTGACCTACGAGTCATTCAAGCATAAAAAAGGCACCTAACTCAAGGGATGTACCAGTGTTGTGTCAACACATAACAGACAACTTAGGCACTTTAGCCACTTTGTTACTAGCAGCCTGTCACAAAAACATTTTGAACAAATTTGTTCCTATTTCTTTAGTTGAAGCTACAAAAAATGCCAAAGATAACACAGTCTGAAAGGCATAAAATAATTTTTTGCACCAACAAGGTGATTCCCAAAGAGCTATTAACTGAAAACCCCAGCAAAAAAAATCCAGGAAAGACCTGACACAGGGCCTCAGAAATGCACAGGGCCCTTTCCTTGATCCATCTACTGCTCGCAATATTGCCCTCATCAGAAAAGGTCTCAGTAGAAGGGTGGCTGTAATGAAGCCATTCTTAAGGAAGGGGAACAGGAAGAAAAGGCTGAGGTATGCCAAATTACTATAGAACAGGTCTTATGGAGTAATGAATCCAAATTTGAACTTTTTGGTTGAAATCATCATCAATACCTTATGGAGGAAGTCAGGAGAGAGGTACAACAGTGAGTGTCTACAGCCATCTGTAAAACATGTTGGATGCTAAGAGAGTTCAGGTTGTGTTGAAGGATGAAGGTGGTCATACCAAATATTGACTTTCAAGCTTGTTAAAATTGTACAAACTCTGAATATTTCCTTACATATTGTATTTCCATTTGTGTTTGCACATGATAAATAGCACAATAAATCACTGCACCTATTTCCCATTTTCCTACTAAAATATAAAGAAATGAGGAATGGCTCAAGACTTTGCACAGTGCTGTATGCTAATGCTAAAAGCTTAATTGGCAACATGCCTCCATAAACTATATGAGTCCAGACAAGAATAAATTCCTGCTAATTAGTGCTAAGTAACAGAAGAATAAAATACTAAGTAAAGCACAAATGTCTTGGACCACACAACAGTTTATATTATTTGTCCGATAACTCCATTAAAAATGCTTTAAAAGACACCAACACCACAAACATGGTCATGAGGTCCTGTTGAGTGACTCAAGTTAGCAGAGCTGAGGTCTAGCTAAACAGCTGTCAGCCAACGGCTGGCAATCAGAATTTTGAAGGGGGAAACTGTCGGTAGAGACCAAAACTGTCATTTTTACAAGGCCGTAAACATACTCTTTAGTGCTGTGAAACTGGGAATTTCAACATGAGAATCTGTGGGAATTACCTCAATTTTGGAGTCAGCCTCAAGTGGCCACTCCAGGAATTGTACTTTTTGACTTCATTTGTCAGTCTTCCAAGTTGCTGCTTTGCTGAACACGAGTCAATACGCGAGTCAAGTGTAATGTAATTTGAAATCACACTTTCATTTCAACAAATGGAAGCATGGAAGTACAACATGGAAGTACACTTTCAAATAAGCTCATTTACTATCTTTTTAAAGTGTGTGTGCTTCACCAGTTTTACATATCCCATTACCTTCTTCATGAGAAGCACTAATTAAGTATGTTGCCGATTATTATATTTCTGTGTTATGAAGTTGGCAGAAGGTATGTTCTATTATAGTAAAAAACTAAAAACAAACTGCATTTAAAAATGTGATTTTATTCATCAGTGACTTGCAACCTTAACAGATGACTTTCATTATTTATATATATCACATCCATTAACATACTTGAAAGCTTGGTACTTAGTTGAGAGCTGTAAATGCCAACCTGAAATCAAAGCCAAAGTCTCTGGACCATTCCAGGCTGTTAATAATGTGAACTATACAACATGGCTCTATTGGTGATTAACATTATAACGAGAGAACACATTCAAGTACTGGCCCCACTGGAGGGAAAAACAATTCATGGCTCTCCACCGAGTTTGTATTTTATGAAGGTGCCTCCTTGTTGAACTGAAAAAAGCCTAAAAGCTGCAGTTTGATGGGATCAACTACCAACAGGTTAAAGAACCCGTAAAAATGTGTTTTCAAGCTGCTAAACCAAAATAATAAGTAAATAAAGGAGATGAAGGTGAAAACCAGCCATCAGCAGGAAGAGAAAACTGGGATCTTGACACTCAGTATGCCTACATGTGCAACTACCATTAGTCAAATATCCAAATGTCAGTTTTAGGCTATTGTGTTTACTATATACCTTAAAGTAAAGCATTTTGACTTGTATTACAGTGGAGTGTACTTATTTCAGAAAGCGATGAGCAATGTTGCTTGAAAAACAAAGTGCTAAGATACTTCTGTTTTGCAGTGGTTCTCAAGCTGTGGGACATACAGCCGCTGCATGTGGGGCCAGGGGAAAAATATGGAGTGAAACTAGGTTGGATGAATATGACCTTTTTTTTTTTAGGGAAAATGAACAAACAAGAGTTTGCTGAAGCTATTGCGCTGACCTTTCTTCATTACAATTAAACTTGGATCATTTATTATTGTTAATAACTGATCAAAATTGTGTGGTGTGTGGCATAGATTCTTTTTCAGCTTCTGAAGCAGGGCATAGCAGAAAAGGTTTAAGAACCATCGCTTTGGTGAAATCTGATATTTTTATTCAGGTAAAGGCATTTTTTTTTTGCCCTTTCAGCCTGCTGCTACTTACTGCGCTGTTGCTTAATATTTTTCCCTGCAGTTTACTCTCTGTCTTTATGTGAAGTACACTTTGACCTCAACTTTAGCTAACATTAACTATTAACAACCATACCTGCGAGCTCATGAATATTCCCTAATGTAAAAGGGGAACTGTTATGTTCTCTACCTCCATATTTTTATTCATAGAAGAGTAGCTTTGCATGATTCAGAATCAAAATAATCCCTGTTTATCTTATACTTGACCTTGGTGAAGCCCTTTAGTTCATTCTCTGTCTGAAACAAGTTGTTTTAGCTCTTCTCCCCTTAAACTTTCCTGTGATTGGCTGCCCTTCGTAAATAGGTTCATGGTCTTCTCCAAGAGTAGAAAAAAGTGTCTGGAACAGATCATTTAGAGTAGTTTGAAGCCTGAGCTTTTGCCTGTCAGGGTTTAACCTTACCCGAACTATGAGCTGTACATAACCACAACCACAAGTATAATTTGTGGCCAATCCAAACTACACTACAGGTGGTGTAAGGATCATAAAACAGCTTTTATTTTGAAAGAGCAATGGACTTCCGTTAATAGTGGCATCAGATTAGTGTCAACAATTTGTTCTTCAAATTTGGGAACTTGTTAATCATATAAGTTTCATGTTGTCTCTGTAACTGTGCTTCCAAAGGTATTCATTGGAGGCTGATCAAATAGCTGTCGTTCAAACTACTGAAAAATGCTGTTGGAGCAGAAATACTTTTACTGACAGTATAGCAGGGTACTTTGGATAAGTCTGTGGACACACCGCTGGCAGTTTTCAGTCTTCAGGATTTCTTTTGGTTAAAACGTAATCCCCACTTCTGCATGGATGGAGAGCACTGGGTAAATAGCAGAGGAAGTGAAAAGTACTAACTAAAATAACTAACTTATATTTCAGGTGAAAGTGATGGTTCAAGAAAATCAAGGCATTTCGTGTTGTATTCAGCTTGTGTTTGTGGAAATTTGGGGGTTCTGAATAAATCTTTTTTTTTGCTCCTTGGTTCCATTTCAAGTTTTTTGAATGTGCAACATCCAAATCTGTCCATCAGTGAAGTTTGTTTTCTGACATCTCAGCCCCTTCATCTGAAAACGAACAAAGTTCCATCAAATGTTTGACAGATAACCATCAATAAACCTGCAGTGAAAACACTGAAAAGTCTTCTTCATAACCTGCAGGCTTCTATATGTTTTGTTGTTTTGTCATAAACACACAGTTGACATTTTGTTTCTGTGTGCATGCTTCCCATCTTGCAGCTCTTTGGTGTTTCAGTTTAACCCTGGCACTCAAGTGCAAACATTCTTCAGTCTGTAATTTTAGTTTGTTTTGAGAAAACTCCTTTGTTTTCATGGTTTCTGACAAACTGTCTCAGCCCAGAAAAATATGGATTGGTTGAATATTTGCCTTCATTTTTTATTTTTTTTAAACTACAAGAGAAAGTAATATTCCTCCTCTAGGAGTAAACAGACATTAAATGTTGAAGAAATGGATGTGCATTGATTAAGAGATAACATCTTCATCTAAAAGATTATTCTTTGAAAATTTGAGGTGAAGAGCCAGGTGTCTCTTGCCGTTTTAAATCACAAATTTGCACTCTCATTGCAGAGGCAATTACCAACACTAAGAGTATGACAAGAACAGCAAAATGTGAAAAGTGGTGAATTGAATGTGACAAGACTGAATGAATTGCACCACTTAGCAGCCATTTCTACGTTCCGATGTACGTACGTTACTGATGATTAGATGGCACCGCAACAGATTACTGCAGCCAAGCTATTATGTTCAAGTTTAGCATCCCATTTTGCTTTCCCATCTTCCATTTCAGCAGGTTTATAAAACATTTGGACAGTGTGGTGGAGAGTATTCATCAGCAGTAGCTTTTGGATGGAACTCCGTGTTCATTCCTTTCATGTAACAGAGGAAGGAAGGTATTTTTTTATAATTAAGTTTCACTTGTTAACTTCATCACTCCAGTACCAGCTCTTGTCTCCATTCAAGTCACATGCCGCCACAGGTATATTCCTGTTTTACATGTTACTACCCTGTTAAAGAAAGGGGCCAATCAGAAGAAAGTTGCTTTAAGAGAAGGAGGAAGGGAGGTAAAACAGATTATTTCAGACAGATGATGACCAGGTGTACCAAAGTGAAGAATAAGGATTATTTTGAACTGCAGATCATGTAAAGGTAGTCTAGTGGGGTCCAAAAACACAAATATAGAACTAGAAATGAGTATAATACACCCACATTAAAATGGGATGTATTTTTTTTTCTTTTGAAATTTGTCTTTATTAAAAAGGTGAAAAGATTTACACATACGCCTTTGCCTTTCTGTATATTCAAAATCCAAAGGGGTTACAGCATCACTTTTCTATTCATGTCATTGCAGTTTTTTGTAGTAGTACCAAACCACAGTACAAGTCATCTCAGAGCACATTACTTACAAGATCAAGACCTTAAAATGTTGTGGTGAGCTCAGGTGGAGGAAAGAAATGTGAAACAGAGATTTCAGTCTGCATTTGCAATTCCTGTATTCCATACACTGCTCAGCCCCAGGAATTCAGCAGTATTAGCATTAACACACATGAACAAACAGAAACAGTGACCAGAGGTCATTAATTGCCACAACAGACTCAGCCATGGTGGCCCATTACAACATAACTACAATAGCTGTTCTAAATGAGTCTCGAGCCATGAGTCTTTGCACTAGTGGCCCCTCCCCTCTGGCTGCTACAGTATAAACGAGAGAGAGAGAGAAACTAACCCAATGATTGGTTTGATCAAACACTTGATGACGGTGAGGAAGAAAACTTTTGGAAAGGAAGAAATGTCCAGCAGAACCAAGCTCAGTGAGAGCAGTCGTGTGCCTCTACAAGGGAATTGTTTGGTGTGACCAGTAGCTAGCTAATCTCATCAAATCGTCCTTAAATCATACTTTTCCTTATTATTAAATCCACTGATAAAAATTTCAATGGTTTTATCAGTGGTGTTGTAGGCTTAATCCGCTTGTTCTATATGGCCTACTGACATCTTTTCAGAAAGTCACTAAAGAGTCATACTAAATGACGGGAAATTAATTATCCTGTAATTACCATCTGTGGTCACATGATCGGAAAAAGTTGGAAAAAGCTACCTTTTTCACTTTGAACCTAAATATTTGTGGTGAACTGTGGGGGAATTAGCACGAAGAAAGAAACTGCTTGGATGTCTGGGGATAAAGTAGAGGATACTTTTGGCTGTGGCTGTGAGAAGGGTTTTGTCTTTTAGTATCTTTTGGGCTCTGCGCAGACACCTCACCTCACCAGTATCACCAGTGCTAATGTAAATTTAACAAGTGCTTGGCACTTAAATCTTGGGCTGTTAAGTTTCCTTGAGAAGTTCAGTTGTCTCCTGAGGGTTTTTTATTTTTTAATCAGGGTGGTAAATTACACAGGAAACATGGAACTGTACACTTAGCATCCAAGTAGCATCAAGAATTCTAAAGCCACAATTATACTTGCTCTCAAAGTCATTCACAGACTTCTGCGGACCCCACAGTTGAGCAGTTGTTGTTTCAAGGCTGCATGCAGAGCCAGTAACTGTAGTCTGCACAGAGCCACCAACGTGTTCTTAGCATGGGACATAATATACGTACGGCTGTTTTGTCAGGTGCCACTTGTGTCTCCCTGCTATGCAAAAGCTGTCCTTTGGCATTGGTGCCTTGATGCACCGTAAGCGGATGTACTGACGAGTAAGAGAAAACGGTTCCATTTTAGAGACCTACAAAATCTGCGCTAGAGGTTGGAGGGATGGCAGCGGCATAAGTCATAGATTTTTCAGCCTTAAAACCCTGGCCATCTTTCCAATGAAAACTTTTTGAACGTTCAACGTTTTTGAACATTGTTTTCCTTTTTTTCACTTGATGATTTGTTTCCTTTTTCACTTTTCCTATTGCCTTATTCGCTAGTTGTTGTATGTTTAGACATAAAAAACTCTTTTGTTAGATTTAGGGTGTTTTCACACCTGTCGTGTTTAGTCCATTTAAATCTAACTCTGGTTCGTTTTCACCCTTAGTGCGGTTCATTTGTGCAGATGTGAATATGGTAATCGCACTCGGGTGCGGACCAAAACCGAGACCCTTCGAAGGAGGTGGTCTCGGTCTGGTTCCAAATGACCTCCAGAGTGGTTTGTTTATGGTGTCAACGTGATTCGACCTTGATCCAACCCAACTACCAATTGTACGCTGCAGGTTTGAGCTGAACACCTTCCCATAGCCAGGTAAGTTGGGAGTGACCGAGTCTAATCACTAATGCCATTATCTGGTGCATCAGGGCACAGACTCCCTGTTGACACCTGTTCGTTTGTCATAACTGTGAGAATGAGAACGGGAGCCCTTTTATGACAAAATGTACGTCACTTAGACCCAAGTGAGTGATCTATATATGTGCAAATTATAACACTGGAGTAAATCATTTATGTTCAGACTCAATAATTAGGTTAGTTGGTTAGTATTCTCTATCAGTAGGATGAGTCACCTAAATGTCTACATCTCTTAGAAGTGAGTCATGTACTTTTCTTGTGTTATGCCTGATGGCTTTAAGGTTGTGTGCTATTGATGTACCCCTCCTTACAATGTTAATTAAAGAAAGGGCTGTGGACACTGACACATTTTTTGATTCTGCTGTCTCAGTGTGATACATTACATGAACTGATTTTAAGGGAACACAGAGTTATCAGTATTGAATATTTTGAGAGAGATCAGAATATCTGGAGCTTCCTACCCACAGACATCAGGCAGGCCTGGACTGCAGCCATCTTCACTGCTTACAGTACCTGTTTCAGGGTCTGATCTTCAGTGTGCAAACATGATCATATGGGTTGAGGTCATGAGCTGACATACCAAACACGGACAATAACAACCTAAAAATAAAGCCAAGAGTCGTGATTTACACCCTCGGTGCCATCATTTCCAGCAAACTCAAAATACTTTCTGAACGCATCTCTAAATTTGGCCAAACCTGAAGTCAGCTTTATTCAAACCAGCATATCTGTTTGCCTCTGGCCTTCTGCTTCTACAAATAAATGTTTGAATTTAAAGCCATACCACTCTGTCTTGTGTTTGAGCTAATTTGCACAAAAAACTGAAATGGAGAAACAAAGTATTTTAAGATGTGTGAAGATTTTGCTTAATTTTAAGGTGGGACTGGATTGATGTGAGGCTAAGAGGAGTTTGGAAAACCAAAAAACAAGTTGCACCTTATACTCATGTTTAAACATCATATGAAGGAAGAAAGTGACACAGTTCAAACACACCTTCAGAAATCTGCCTTCAAGATGAGTCAGAAACTGCTTTCACTGTACCTGCTGTAGCTTAGAGTGACTTTTTGTTTTTATCTCCTTAAGCACTCTCAGCTTTACTCGCTTCCCAGAGATACAGTAAATTACAGTAAGTGCTGTTTGAGTCCACAGCTTGGATCCACAAAATGTGACAAGGCTGAGGTGGAGAGAGGTGGCTGTGTGCGTTAGTGGGCTGATGAATAGGAATTAAGTTTCTGCACATATTTTCTTGCCATACGTGTGGAGAGGCTGATAATGTCCCTATAATGGAAGTTGGTTCCGTCCTCTAACAGGATTAGAGATGAGAAATGAGCACACAGCGTTTTCCTACAAGGTATCAAGAGCTCTGTTTTAACAAACCTCCGTCTCATAATTCTTAGTTTTGTCACTTTTTATTTACTGTTTTTTTTTTTTTTTTTTTTCACCTTTTTTTTTTCTTTTTTTTTTCT
>VUQI01001926.1:0-12518 GCA_015106735.1 Paratilapia polleni | reverse complement strand
TGCTCTGGAGTCCAGTGGCGGCGTGCTTTACACCACTGCATCCGACGCTTTGCATTGCGCTTGGTGATGTAAGGCTTGGATGCAGCTGCTCGGCCATGGAAACCCATTCCATGAAGCTCTCTACGCACTGTTCTTGAGCTAATCTGAAGGCCACGTGAAGTTTGGAGGTCTGTAGCTATTGACTCTGCAGAAAGTTGGCGACCTCTGCGCACTATGAGCCTCAGCATCTGCTGACCCCGCTCTGTGATTTTACGTGGCCTACCACTTTGTGGCTGAGTTGCTGTCGTTCCCAATCGCTTCCACTTTGTTATAATACCACTAACAGTTGACTGTGGAAATTTTGGAGCAAGGCAATTTCACGACTGGATTTATTGCACAGGTGGCATCCTATCACGGTACCACGCTGGAATTCACTGAGCTCCTGAGAGCGACCCATTCTTTCACAAATGTTTGTAGAAGCAGTCTGCATGCCTAGGTGCTTGATTTTATACACCTGTGGCCATGGAAGTGATTGGAACACCTGAATTCAATGATTTGGATGGCTGAGTGAATACTTTTGGCAATATAGTGTATCATTTTAATTCTTATGGAAGCAGTAAGGGTGTACTTAGTTTTTTGTAGGACTGCACAGGGCCCTGTTAGCAGAGACAGTATATAAAGAAGAGACATGGCACTCCAAAAATCCTGGAATATAGTCGAATCATCCAGAAAATTACCTACCTCTTTTTCCTAATCCTAATCTAACCTTGACCTCAGTGGAAAACATCATGAGGTCAAGGAAAGGTGCGAAGGAAAATCATTAAGGACTTAGCAGAAGAGAAGTGTGGTGTGCAAATAATCCAACTGCACTTAGACCAGGGTGCTTAAAATGTGAGAGCAGATGTCTGCTATATTGAATCTACAATGTGCAGAAGATGGACTAAAAATGTGTATCTTACTTCAGCCCATGTGTTCTTGCCCTGTTATTTTACGCAAGACATATAAACAAGAACCACCGGTGGAAAATATCCTTTCATTTCAGAGGGCTGATTTTTAAAGAAAAAGGAGCACATACCTGGATGTAAAAATGTATTAATGATAATCCAAAAGGCTGAAAATACACTGCCGGACATAACGAAACTGAATTGTGGTAAACCTTAAAAGCACTTTGATCAATTAAACTTTTTTATATGCATCTTCTCACAAGCAATCACCTTGATAAAAAGCTGATTTTTATTACAGCAGCATAATGTTCATAGTTCACCTGAGGCTTTGACATAGCCTGTCACTGAAGGTTCAAAACATACAAATTAAATTCTTAGAACCTGCTTAAGCGATGTTTGGTGTGCCTTTGCTGAGTCATTCACCGACTCCAACATACTCTCAGTGATTAACTTTGCTGAGTTTCTTTGACAATAAAGCCAGCTCTTTCATTTACCACTAATCTAAAAACAATGGGCAGAAGGCATCTCTTGAGAAAATAAGCTTATAATCACCATGCCTGAAATTACCCATTGTAGACAATATTACAATGCTGCCCCCATTATCTGCATCTGTTAATGCACTGATGCAATGCAATAATCTTCAACTATATTTCAGGACTCACACAGGCAGGTGGCAGCCAGCGGGCAGAGGCCAGCACCTGGGGGAAGGCAGGAGTGGAAGAGAGGCTGCAGGATGTAGTTAGAGAAAGTGAGAGCAATCACAGCATGGCTGGTGGGGTTGCTAACAAACACTGCAGCCCACAGATGCAAGAACCTGTGCAACAACACGGACTTAAGGGGGGACATTTATATCAGCATATTTGCTACATAAAAGCACACACTATTGTCATGTCGTCTTTTTGTATCATGGAAACATCACCTAGAATTGCTTTTGATTGATTTATTATGACTTTGATTTATTAATATTTTTGTATGTATTATTTGGCGGGACATTTTGTTTTAATCTTTCTGTGACCATGAAAAATAAACTGATTTGATCATTATATATCATAACATCGATTCATCTTCTGCTTATCCAATTCAGGGTCGAGGGTATATTATAACATGTTAATTAAATTAGATTGGGACATCTCTTATTATCAGCATTTCTGTCAAGACCGCTTTAGGCGAAGTATGATTGTTATTCCATGTGGAGTTTAAGTCTGGCGGTATAACTCTGTTCTGGGACCACTTCCATGCAAATATGGGGACAGCTGTGCGTGGACCCCTCACAGAACAGAGGAGACCAATGAACATGATCTAATTGAGACAGAAAACAGCATGAAATGGAGGGACTGGGGTGGAGATGGATTCCAAAGTGGCTTGCAGGGACAGCTGCAACTGTATGCAGGCTGAAGCAGTTTAAATAGCACACACCATATGAGATTTACCAATTGGATGGGCAGAAGGGTACCAGCTGTGCCTTCAGCTGGCATTGAGATCAGCTGATCTGCCGGGATTGCAGCTGATCTTGTCTCCATTGTCTGCCAGAACTAAAACTAATTTGTTAAAGCCCATTTCTGCAGAGCATTGTGGGGGCTTTTTGGCCCTTTTAAAAGAGTTTTAACATTTACACATCGTATTATTTTGGCTATTTTTTTCTTAGTGTCTGAATCCCAGAAATATTTGCTCTCACCCATCCAGTCCTACAAAGATAGAGCTGACCTGACTTGGGGATGGTCACACCTAACTCTGGATAACAGAGAGCACTGACAGCTGTGATTATTCCAGTAAAAACCCGGTGAGCCCGCATTCTGCAGGACCCCCTCGGGACTCACAAAAATCCTGGATCTGACTGTGCTTCCCGAGTGACCAAAATACAGAGGCAGAGAATGGATTATGAGATAATTTAATGATAGATGCTTTGGAGACAAAAGTCAAAGTTAGAACAACAAAACAAACAAACAAAAAAAGATTCAGCATCTTCTATTAAACAGCACCACACTGCTGATATGCTGCATTTATGCTTATATTCTTTCTGGACTGCACACTGAAGTCTTCATTGAAAAGTGGTGAAACTGGTGAAAAGTGGAAACTAAACAGAAGGGTCAGTAGCTCATTTGGTCCCTTTGAGGGTCTCTTGGAATTCTTGGAATTGATCTAAAAGCTGGCACAGGGCCATTGCAGGTGTACCACCAGTACTTCATTTTTCCTTTCAGCTTTAAGGAGATTTTCTGGGGTAACACAAACAGTGAGTTTTCTTTACATATCCCTGAAATGGGTTTACAGTAGTTAGTCCATGTGGGCTCATTGTGTCCACAGGCTCATATTCTTCAACACTGGGGCATAATATGGATTTCTTGAGCAGCCTGAGCCTGCATTTGGACTTGTTAAACAGTTCTTCCATATAATTTCCCTGATGAAAAGCTCACATGGGGGAAAACTGTGGGTTTATTTGAGATCAGTTTTACTTTGTCACGACGACATCCAAAACTGCAGCCGTTATAAGTGAAATGCTTTGTATTTCACTTATAACGACACGTACGGATAAAGTGGGGCAGGAGTGTTAAAGCCTGAGGAGACAGGACAATGAGTTCATATTCTGTGGCCCAACTGGAAACCACTTACACAGGTTGTCACATCTCTATAAAGAAGTGAAACTAATTTAGATATCTTTCCCTTCGTTTTGTTTGCAAGTAAGAATCTTTTTAATGAATAGAGAGTAAACTGAGTCTGAATTTAGTCTTGGCCAATTGTTTAACCCCATCAAATACAAAGTTATAACAATGGCTCTAAGTATTGGTAATGCAGAAAATAGCCGTCTGAGCCTTTAATCGGATCTTTATCTTCTATTAAAATAAGTGTGACTTATTTGAAACTGGTGGAGCTTCACTGACTAGATTGTATTGTATTTTTTTTAAAGCGGGCAGCAGCTTTCTATCAAGCATACCAAAGCAAATTTAAAGAACAAAACTATAGAAAGTGTTAAATTAGCATTAATAAGTCAGACTGTACAGAATATGGCTCAGCCACTGTAAATGGAAGCTTTAGTGCAGTAGGTGACCACACAGAGACGTTTTGTCGAGCCGGCTAACTGAAAGAAAGCCCGGCTGTGTTGAACTTCATTCGTAGTACACCCCTCAGGGGGCTAACTTTAACCGACAGTAACATGAACGCTGGTTGACCAATCATCACAGCTCGCATAACTGCTGACACGTCAGGCTCCGCCCCTCCTAAGAAGGCCTGAGCAGCCAGTTTCAACTGAAGACCTGAAGCTGCTACCTACAGTTTACTCTTACAAACAGGTGTACATGGTTATGCATCATAAAAATCATAACGGGCATTTGGGTGTACTGAATGGGTAAACGGTCTGCATACCCTCAATATAAAATAAAACATGAAACTAATCACTGACAATGTTTTCTTAGAATTTTCATTGCTTAAATACCACTTAAATTGACTCATGACAGCTGTTTCTTTTAGGCAATACTAGCAGTGCATGCTGCATGAAAAGACCATAAAGGAAGTGACTTATAGACTCAAAGTGATGGAAATATTCAATTAAGAAACAGAATGAGTGACATAGAATAGCCAGATATGATAGAGCATGCTACACTGCAATGCACATATGCTTGGAGTAATGAACTGTTATAACTGTTGCCCTGATGCAGAGAGGCAGGTGTATTGCTTCTGGTTTAGAACTGACATCTTAACATCTAATAAGGTCTGTAAAGAGCCCTGTACACCTCACTACTACAACAGTGGGGACTTGAGATAATTTATTCTTAGATTCTTGGGGATTACTTGTGGTCAAGCATGCCCTGAGGGTGACATCTACAGGACAAATCACCTCCTCACAGCTCAGGTTGTCATTTAACTTCAATGAATTACAGGCACTGCTCCTGCCTTCTAAGATTATACTTTTCTTCTAACCATCATTCACATTTGACTCCAAAACCTTGCAGAGCACATAAGTACCAAACAAAGTGCAGGGCATGTAGAGAACATTACAGTGTTGTCTTTATTGACATGATTCAAACACACAGAAACAAAGTAAAGGTATGAACAGACAGCCCCAAACAACACGGTATGTGACCTGACGAGCAGTACTTTCCTCAGATGCTCTTGTGTTGAGGAGAAGGGTCTCAATATGCAAATATTGGTATGGAATGTGTGTTTGATAAGGCATAAGTCCAGTAGGATTGAGTGTGTATGTCTGCAACTCCCGTTTAAAACAATAAGGAAAATAAAGTAAAAAATAAAGCATGATGACCCTGTGGTAACATGTTTGACCTTATCTGAATGAGCCAATCTCACAGCAACAGTACACTTTGTGTTCAGGTGACAGTGGTGAATATGGCACAAGAGATTTTTTGGAAAAAAGTTCACAAATTTGGTTTATCCGATCAACTTCTTCATAAATTCAAAAGTGCCTTCCACCACTGACTTTTTAAAGGGGTGTCACAACGCCCATTCTTCACCTGCCACCAAGTCTGACAGAAACGTCTTCTTCACAAGCCGATGGTGTAGGAACGGCCTGAGGGGTTGTGAATGGCAGAGCAGGAGGGCTCCGTCACAGCCCATTCATACCAAACCTTCTTCCCGTTGTTGCAGCGCCAGAATCGCACTGTGACGTCATCATCCTGGGATAAGGAGATGGGTTGCTGTTGGCAAGAAGGCGCATGATGATTCATCTATCAATGTTAATTTTTAAATTTTCAACTGTAGCATTTAACTTAGCACTGACTGTGTAACTTACTTTGAGGGGGAAGAGGATGGGGAACCAGGAGAACATTCCAGGTGAATGTGTATCTGGTTTTATACCTGCCCACACACACAGGATTTAAACAAGAACATTAAGACTTGTAATGATATTTCATCCCAGAAAATTATATTTACATATTCTGGTCTGTAGTGCATCTATGTAAACTGTTGAGATTGTGCCTTCTTTTGAACACGATGGAACTAGGTGGCACTTGGTTTGTGGTGCTCAAAGCACCAAAAACTACTTTGAAAAACTCAGCAGCAATCTGTCTTTTCAGAAATCATGATCCAGCTACACAAAAACAAAAATTTGTGAGCAATTTCATGTAAGAAGTATTTGCTTTCTGCACAACTACACCCACCAACTGTATCATTCTGAAACATTAATGAAGCCCTGCTGGCTTTATTAGCTGCACATTTCTCTTTGTTGGTGGATGTAGACATTAGAGAGAAAACAGCACCACCAAAAAAAAAAAAAAAATCTCAGTGAGGTTTGTGGATTTGTTTTAAGCAACTGGGTCATGATTTCTGGAAAGACACATTGCTGCTGAGATTTTGTATGTACTTGAAGGGCCTTTGAGCACCACAAGGCAAGGAGGGTGATAAGTCCTAAACTGGGGAACTAACGCGTAAAACAATCTAGATGAACAAAATGCACTACAGATTTTTGGTGAAGGGTCCAGCTGACTTACTGAGTGTCACATCTTTGTAGAGTGTGGTCTCAAAGTAGCCGGCAAAGCCATGGAGCACTGAGTTACAACCTACTGTGAATCTGAGGCACTGATACCGGTTATTGTTCATATCTGAAAAGAGGAGGGAGGGAAAGGCGATGAACACATTCAAAATGCATCATGTTCAGGTGTACGTTATACATGCTTATTAGTGTACGCCGTGGATTTCAAGTGGTTCCATCTACCTGTTGAGGGGTGTGTGAAGGTGAAGCAGGGTTTGGGATCAGCCAACTGGTGGAAGTTATGAAGGCGCACAACATAGGGTGTCTCAAAATGGGACTCCGGGTCCTTGTCTCGCTCCCGGCACCCTCGTACTTCGTTGTAAAGCTTGGAGGATGACAGAGGAGCCAGGTAGGACGTGTAGGAACTGGGAATGCTCACTCCATCATCTAAGGGCCATATGAGATAAAGAAAGGGGAAAAAGAAAGTGATTAGACATCAGGAAGCATGAAAGGTAATGCTTTCAACATTGCTTGGCGTGCCAACATAGAAACATGGCGTTTAAAAACTTGAAGCACCTTTCAGAAAGTGCTGCGCTCCATCTAAGCACTCTGGGGAGAGTTCATTGTCACCAAATGAGCCGAGCAGCTCGCTGACGATGATGTCAGCCTTCTCTGGTGCAGCCCACTCCCGCATGTCACATGACACCACTGTCACCTGATCACCCCACTCCTCAAAGCGCCAGTTCTCTAGCCTAGAGAATACACATCAATAAAATAAGCATTCAAAGTTTCAGGGTTCACTTCTATAGACTCATCCAGCCACATTCAGATGGTACAACTGATCTGCTGCATGTGTTAATACTGTAACTTGTGCACCTCTCAAATACAAACATGCTTCTTACAATTTCACAGCAGTATTTTACTCACGTCACTACAGCATTGGGATTTTTCTCCACAGCGTACACCCTCAGTTTCCTGTCTGCCTGTCTGGCAGCACGCAGGGATGCATTAACCAGAGGACCCCTGCCTGCTCCTAACACCATCAACACCCTGTGAAAAAACAGACATCAGTATTATAGATAAGGCTGCTACCTTGGTGATTACCACTGAAGTTTTAACAGTCTGTATGTTACCCTGTTCTACTACTACTGACATTTATATAGAGAGGATTACTAATATTATATTAAAATATGAATCATTATCTAGATCCAATTCCAACTCCACAATGCTTACTTGTGATTCTTTATGCACAAATTTGGGTACAGGTACTTACTGAACATTAGTGTCTTTCTGCTCCTCTGGAACTCTGTCTAGTAGACATTTATATACAGCCTGCACACACAAAGAAAAAA
Source organism: Paratilapia polleni (assembly GCA_015106735.1). Taxonomy (NCBI): domain Eukaryota; kingdom Metazoa; phylum Chordata; class Actinopteri; order Cichliformes; family Cichlidae; genus Paratilapia; species Paratilapia polleni. Next base: position 4,827 of record VUQI01001926.1, on the reverse strand, counting down.
AAACAAACAAAAAAAAAAAATAGGTGGTCAATACATTTTGCCCCAAATTCTTACAGGCCATTTAAACCATTTTACTAACACTAAATGCACACCCACACGTCAGTGTTTAGCAAGCACTACACAAGTGACAGACTGCCTTGTATGTAAATGGTTTAGATATACAGACACCATGTCTATGCATATCATCTGTCAGGCTGAACAGAGGCCAATGCACACCAAATAATAACGATTATGGGTGGGGTGGTGCGGCACTGTCGCCTCCCAGCAAGAATGTCCTGGGTTCAAATCCACCGGCCGGCTGGGGTCTTTCTGTGTAGAGTTTGCATGTTCTCCCCGGGTACTCCGGTTTCCTCTGGTAATGCATGTTAGGTTAACTGAAGATTCTAAATTGCCTAAATGTGAGTGTGACAGATTGACTGCCTGCCCAGGGCGTACCCTACCTCTCTCGCCATGACTGCTGGGATAGTATCCAGCCTATCTATTATAAGTAAGAAGCAGCTGACTGATATCAAGAACTGTCACCAAAAAATATGGCCAGCAAGCCATCCACTAAGGAAATATGAGCCAGGGATTGTCCACTAATAATTCAGTCAGGTGGTGTTGTTCTCTCAGATGGATGAAAATAAATACACTTAGGCGTTAACATACCTGGACAGTCTGCCTAAGTAAAGTCTATGTGTGTGTGTAGCTACTGGACAAGCAAAGACCTCTCTGTGACTGGGTGACTTATGTGCCATGGCTTCTAATACCAAAACAATGTTGCAAAATGGCAACTCCAGCTGTGTCTGATGGTCTTACCTGCTGGTACTGTGAATACTTAATAGGATCCTTCTCAAACACTTCATATGTCTGAGACTCCAAGTTGTCCATGAGGGGCTAAACAAAGGAAGCAAAATAAAGCCGTTAAATGGTCATCATTAGAAGGTAAAAACAGTTCTACACTTCTGCCAACCAGTGAAACTGCAGTTAACATCTGTGTCTGACCAGAGTTAACCTTTGGGTATGTCATCACTTTATTATTTTATCTTATTAGACATTTATGTATAATTTTATCACAATTAGCACATTATAAGTCACAGTGACCGAGACTTTTGCCCATCAAAATCTAATCAGTTCATCTGATATTCCTTCCAGGTGTTCCCATTCATTAAAACGGGATGGAGTGACAACCAGAAGACACAGCGCTGGCTTGCACAGAGGCATAAAAAAAAAACCGTGAGCACGAAAGGGTACTTCCTCACCTGTAGAGGTGACTGTAGGTAGTCTTCATAACCCTTAGCAAATAGCTCGTAGGCATTGGGTGCAGGCCTGTTCTGGTTGAGGTATTCCAGGTACTGCAGGTAGGATCGGAAGTCCTTCTCAGTGTGCCGACTGGTGCCTGTAAAGATGAACTGGGCCTCCAACTAAGAAAGGAGATTGTTTTATTACAACTCTTTTGTATTTGACTGCTGATTGAGTTCTCTTAAATCAAACAACTTATGAATATTATTTCATACCTTGAAGAGACGGAAGATTATTCTCTGATGGGCTTTTGACAAAACAGGGAAGCCCTTCTTATTAGTTAGGAAGATGCTGGTGGGAAGAATGGCTGCTTTGATAGGTTCTCCGAGCCATTTATCAATCACAGTGTCCGATGGCATATCTGGTCCAATTTCAATTGCTTCAGGAATACAAAGAAAGCACATTTTCAGTAGCAGACAGGACCATAATTATTTCTTAATGCACTGAGTTTGCCCCGGGTTGCTGCTTCACAGTGTGTTCTCTCACCGAGACAGATCCTCTTGTTGTAGTCACAAAGGGTTCTGAATGAGTTCCACCTAAAAAAAAGACGAGGTAAGTAAACAAAGAGAGACACCATTTTAAAGGAAATCAATAGCAACTGTTTCAGCATGCAGACAGCACTCGGTTGCTCAGGAAGTGGAGTGGCATGAAACTAACCAGCTCCAGGTCTTCTCATCAACGCTTGTGTCATCAGTACAAGAGGCCGGTTCATTCTCAATCAGGTCTTCCCGCATGTCCTCTGACGCCATCAGCGGGACTCGTATCCAGAACTAATCAACACAGAAGACAGCAGCTGATAAGTGAGGGCTTCAGCTGTCTGTTTGACTTCTCTGTGATCTAAAAGCAGTCTAAATGTGCATGTGAAGTTTCATGATGCAGTGTCTCTTACATTTGAGGTGTGGTGTCCAGTGTGGATGTGGTTTAGCAGCACTCGAGCTAGATTGGCATTACTAGGGCCCTTCAGAAGGATCATGAAGACAGGCAGACCCAGGTACGCGGAAAAGTTTAGCTCCTGGGCAAGAGCCTGGAGAGAAACACAGGAAAACAGATAAGATAAGCATTAAAGGAATGACACACACACACACAAAAAAAGTGCAGAAATAGAGATCAGAGACTGGACATGATAAAGTCACTCATGCCATGAGATCAAAGAACCCTCACAAGCACCATCACCCTCAAAGAAAGTCTAAGCCAAAGAACTTACGGCCTCTGAGTTTCTGCGCTCCATCTCGATTTCTGAATCTGCATCGATCCATGGAGAGAGCTTCCCAACAATAAGAGTATTCCAATCTATACAGAGCAAAAGGAAAGTTCAGAAAAGCATCAAACACAATCATTTTGCAGCAAATCAGACCCAAACTACGAAACTACAGCCACCATGTTTTTATATTTTAAAGCACTGTTTTCCTTTCTCCACACAGCTGGCACATTTTACATTTAAACCAAAAAGTTCTATTTTGGTCTCATAATCCCAAAAAACATTGTTCTAACAGCCTTCCAGTTTAAAAACTGCAGATGGGCAGCTGTTTTGCAGAGCAGTGGCTTTCTCCTTACTGCCCTGCTACGCACACTATTGTTATTGATTATGAATAAAAACAAGGCACCAACTCACTTCTGATTGTCACCTCATTGAAAAAATAAAAATAAAAAATTATTTTCACTTAAAATTTACTGCTAATCCCAAAGGTTCAGATGTGCAGTATTGTAAAATGTTTTAACCTTTTAAATAAAAGACCAAGACCACTATTTTTACATTAACAGATAAACTAGATTCTCTTTTTCTGCTTTTTGAATTTTTGTGAAAACCTGGTAAGCTTTTAGGTTAAGCAAAAATATAGAGCAAAAATAAAAATCTGTCAGGTAAACTTGGCACAAATTTGAAGTGACCTTCCCGCAAAGGTAACCAGGAGACCCAAACCATGGCAACAAAACATCCTCCACGGCATAACGCAGCCACAGGATACCCTCAATATATACAGTATAGCAAAGCAATGACTTTAATTTTCATAGATTTCAGGCCTAACATGCTGAACGTGATGAGAACAGCCTTGGAAACAGACTTGGAAAAATTATAGCAGTCAGAAGGTAATCTGAGTTGTTTGACAAAAATAATAAGAAAACGCCTGTTATGATTTTTCAGCCATAATATTGAGTATGAAGATAAGAAATACTTCAATTATCCCATGTTTGGGAGATTCTTTTTTTTTTTTTTTAACAGCAGTTGAAGTAATAAAAGTATTAGAGAGTTATTATATAGTATCACAGAAGGCCTATTTCTTGGGAGTACTCATTTTCTGTAGACTGTTACTGGCTAGACAAGATCGGGTAGGTGGGTAGAAACACTGACCTCTGCCACACAGCAGCAAGTCTGACCGGGTCTGGGCTCCAGGTCGGGATTTAGCGGGCTCCAACTCATACTCCCTCCTGAACCTCGGGTGGAACAGGGGCATGCACAGGAAGTCAAACCTGTATACCAGAGAGGGGGGAACATATCAGTTAACACTCAAAATATTTAGAATATCAACACGAACTGAAACACAAACCTGTTTTCTAAATAATCCTCCATATATCTCAAATACACTACGGGAACAGCCTGCGCCTGTATAATACACACTTCACCACAGTGTCAAGCATCGTTGTGATTTGGGCACGTGCTGGTAATTCACCGGCTAGCTTAGCAACCATCACGCACCGACAGAATGCTAGCAAAAGCGCGTCCCTCTCGTGAGCTCATTTCAGCTAAAAAAAAAAAATTACATGTAGAGGCAAACACCCTCCTCACCCAAGTTTGGCGACCGCAGCTAACGTGTCCGCTATCTCTGGCACACAATTCAAATCTCTCCCGCAGGACACTCTGCTCCCCGTACTGGCGGACGCCATGATTTTAGCCGACTGAATGAATTGATTGCTCGGACTTTCACGTAGCTCAGTCTTTCGAGGAAACTGACGCCATCTCGGATCCTCAGGAACATTAATGCTTGCTGTGTAGCAAGGCGAGGTGAAGCCAAAATGGCTTCAGTAGTTCACCAGTTGCATATATTGTAAATTATCGCGATAATTGTGCATCTAGCGTTATTCACATGTTGCCATTTGATGTTTCACGTTTTTATATACAGCTCCGGAAAAAATTAAGAGACCACTCCAAAATTATCACTTTTTCTGATTTTGCTATTCATAGGTATATGTTTGAGTAAAATGAACATTTTTATTTTGTTCTATAAACTACTGACAACATAACTCCCAAATTCCAAATAAAAATATTTTCATTTAGAGCATTTATTTGCAGAAAATGAAAAAATTGTCAAAATACCAAAAAAGGTCCAGTGTTTTCAGACCTCAAATAATGCAAAAAAACAAGTTCATATTCATTTTTAAACAACACATTACTAATGTTTTAACTTAGGAAGTGTTCAGAAATCTATATTTGGTGGAATAACCCTGATTTGCAATCACAGCTTTCATGCGTCTTGGCATGCTCTCCACCAGTCTTTCATGTTGCTGTTGGGTGACTTGATGCCATTCCTGGTGCAAGAATTCAAGCAGCTC
>VUQI01001922.1:5253-22063 GCA_015106735.1 Paratilapia polleni | reverse complement strand
CCACATTTAAATTCAAAAATAGTGACCCTGTTGCGATCAAAAGTTGCATATTTAATTAAGATTACAAGGTCTGGAAAGCACTCGTGAGACTGAAGGGAAAGACAGAATAGCCTCAAGGCCTATATTACACACCGGCAGAGCTGCTAACACAGTTGCAAACCCTAATCAATACCCCGATGCCCTCCTCTACGAAAGTAAATGAACAGGTGACAATGGAAGCATGACATCACTGGGCTTTTCAGAGAACAACAAAGCCGGAGAAAGTGAGAGGCAGGAGGCAGTGGAGGGATGAAAAGTGATTTCAGGATAGCTCCCACATGCCAGAAAAAAAAATTTGACTGCATGTGTTAACATATATAATTGCAGACATTAATAGATAATAAATGAAAACTGCAATATTTTTTCCCAAACTCTTATGGTTAGATAGCAAATTCTTCCGCTGTTCTCCCATTTCCCCTGAGTGGCTCAGACAATGTGTAAGTGTATTTTGGTGGTGCTGAGGAGGAGCAGAGAACACCAAAGGGGTACAATTCAAGCGGGAGCAAACCAGAGGTGTGGACAGGGAGATAGACTTGCTCTTTTCTCTCCCCGACTCAGGCGGCGTATAAATCAAGAGCCCAGCTTCGTGTCTCCACTTCCTGTTCCTCTCCATTAAAAATGATAAACTGTACCTCTTGAAGCCACTCGCTCGCTTTAGGGTCCCGGTCTGCACCTTCCCGGTGTAAGAAGCAAGCAGAGTGCTAGGCTCAGATTTATTCCATCCCCTCCCATTGTTGGAGATGAATAAGGGAGTAATTAACTGTGTGGGGGTAGCAGCTGCACAAAGACAAGACCGGCTAACACAACAAGCCAGATCCATCTGCTTTTGCTATAACACACCTTTTGTGTTATTTTGATAAATAAGAGCACATCTGCTTAGTAATAACAAATGCTGCTTTAATACTCAAAAGACGATCTTTCGTGGTTCTTCTCTCTTCCCACTTAAATGAGGACAAATGGGCCTTACAAATCGGTGGCATGCACAAGACTACTATTCCTCCAGTCTGGTAAACACACTCTGAGCGCTGGCACATAATGAGAGTGGCTGAGATCCCCGAAGACAACCTGGAGAAGGTTAGTGAAGCATTGATCTCATGAGTGTGTGCCGAGCTCAGGGGCACCCTTCACACCATGCTAACCCACGTTACCTGACAACCAACATCAGAACACACAAAGCCTGGCAGTTGCACATTTGGAGGGTTAAAAAAAGAAAAAGAAAAAAAAAAGCATGTTTTTTTTCTGTCATGAAGGATGAAATGGGGGAATAAACTACAGCAAGTGAAACCCTCCCAAATACAACTAAGGCATGTTATTTAGAGAGATGGAGACAGAGAGAGAGACAGAGAGAGAGAGACTGGGAGAGGGAGGGCAGCAGGATTCATTCTAAGCCTAGTAAAATGAACAAGAAAGGACTGGTGCTCAATACGTCTGCAGTGGCGTCAGACAGTCAAAACAAATAAAGCCAAGGCCACGGTGGAGAAACGCAGCTCAATATGGACTTACTGGGCAGGGGACTGACTGTCAGCGGGGAGAGGACACAGCTTTATACCAATGCCGATGAGCCATTAGCTCTCTCCTCCTGATGCTTCCGCCTGCCTCACTGTGAGCGAAGAAGAGGCTGCCCTACCGCCATGGAGCCATCCTCCAGCACACTAATGTGTCCCTGAAGTTTTGTTAAAGCTGGTTATTTACTCCTGCAAAGCAATTGCTCCAGCCTAGGGGCAGCAGTATGAAGAACACACTGCTATGAAAAATCTGGCGTCTCTTGCTATGAAGCACTGTCAACTACCAAGGGGGCGTTCTTGTTGAAACACTGGAAGTACTGCTTTTTTTTCCTTTTTTTTTTCTTCATAATACTACATGAGAGAAAACACCCAGTATCCATAAACAGATAAATTCAAGAAGGTGGCAAAATATGACAGAGGTAAATGGCAGAATTCTTACCGCTCATTAGCCACAATAATTTGTGATCAATACTATGAAATCATATGTGATATGTGTCAATAATTTCAGTTGCTCTGGTTGAAAAAAAAGTTCTGCTCAAGGAAAACACAGACACACACATTGACACACAATTTCTCACTTACCTCTAGTGGTGTCTATTCTTGGAGATGGGTTTGCTTTTATTCACTCAGGTTTTGAGTCTCTGATTCTGCTCTGTCTTTGGTAGAAAATACTTCCAATAAAAATCATTAACACAGAGGTCTGTGGTTTCTAACCCCAACCTTAGACCACCATGCCTCCATGCATCACTGTGTCACACAACATTTCAGTCACTGCGCGTCTCATAAAATTTGTCACAAGAAGCAATCTTCTAGGGTTGGGAAAAAAACATCAGGCAAAAGTAATTTAAAAATGGTGTCATTACATAGTTTGTCCAGCAGAGCAGCCCCAGCTTGATTATTAAAATCCCTCCTTTACTTTCAGCACTGCAGCTGCCCTTACAAATTACCTCCAAGAAAACACAGCTGAAACAGCAACGTTATCTCCAAAACTAGTCGTGGTATGACAGCAAAAACAGCAGCAAAGACGGACGGATGTTGACGTTGTTTCTACATATAACAGAGATCCAGCCAGACAAAGCAAAAACTATCAATCAGATTACTGCAACGAAGAAATGAAATGCATGTGTCTTTGTTTTTTTTAATACAACTATATTTGACTGACGACTAATTTGGTTACTAAATGGTTGTGAACATACAGCCACACAACACCCACTCATGCAGCCTGTTTATTTAAACATAACACTTTTAAGCCATTTAACGTTTGTGTACATGTAAATTTTGTCTCATTTGTTGCACAGTGAACTTAACATGTCTGGACTGTAACACCCATCACCTCTGTGGCCCCCTATGTCAGCATTGTACATTTACTGTGTTGTTAGAAGTCTGAACCGCCCAGACCAGGAGGCTGAGAGCTCAAGCTGCCCTCGGGGCGTAGGTCTTCTGATATTCTTAATCTTCTTTCGATCTAGAGTGTTTTGCTTATTTCATTTTGTTCTAATCAGCAGAAGGATAATATAAAAAAAAAAATCTTGCTTGAACTTTAATCCTCTTGCTTTAATATCTGTCACAGTCTGGAACACACAAAAGTTTTAGTAAATGGAAACCTATGCATTTTGGAACAGGTTAAGACGGCTTAAATAATCTGGCTAAGTTTCCTTATGACATATGTGACATTTTCTGCACCACAAAGGATTGTGGGTCAGAATGTCCAGGAAAGCATGCTGCAAAATGTGGCTAAATGAAGTATGACATAACATATCGGGACCAATGTTGAGAATAATTATGATATTTGAAAAATAAATTATTTGTGCAATAATCAGCCTAATAACACACACATGATAATACTGTAGATAATACCATGCCAGTAACTATTGACACTTTAGCAAAGCAGGTGGAGGTCTTACACCTTAATACTGGCTGACACCTGCCACAAGACAGAAAATAGAAGACGACAAGTATGCATGAACCAGATAGCTGGCTAGTACTAGCTGCTGCCACAGTGTATGGCTGCTAAAATCATGACAGTAGATGACAGACGAGAGAGAGAGAGAGAGAGAGAGATGCTCTGCCTGCACCACAGAAAAGTTTGCTTGCCGATTTGGAATCTGGTTCTTTTCAGTATGCACTAAGCACGGTTGTTCTTACTCTACGCTTTTGTTAGGGCGTACACGGAAGAACAGACTAGCGACGATGTCGCCACCAGAGACTACGAAATGTTAATGAAATTCAGTGACTTGTAGCAATGACAGGCCAAATAACAGTTAGCAAAGTTGGCTGGTACTCAGTTAAACTTATCTTAACTTTGAGGTAAGTGACTGAAGTGACTGCGAATGGAAGCAAACAATAACCCCTGACTGACATATGATGGGGAGGTCAGTACATGAGAAGGTTGCCTGGAATGTCCACTGCAGACCAGCCTTTAGTTACACAGTGATGTGCGATGAGGGAATTGCTTTATAGCTCCCTACACTTGTATTTTGAGTATAATTAATATGCTAAAAATAAAAAGACAGAGAGACAAATCACACTATAAACAAAATTACATTGACTGACTGATTGCATCATTTTACATTGTGATATTATCTTAAGAATTCTTTTGGCAACAAATGACCATCAATTTATCACAGTTAATCGCTGTATTATCACAAACATGTAAGTGCCAACTTGAGCCCGTTCAATCAAACACTGATAGCAGACTGACTCCGTCTTATTGTCGTTTTGTCGCCGTCTTGGCACACCAAAGTCACTCTGAAGACAGCGCCTGACTGCGAGTGGTTCCAAACCTGGTCCCCATTTCAAAGGCAACAAGATTGCAAGTTCATTGCCCACGGTCACAGTAACTGCGGTCGTGCCATTTTCCCTAGTGGGACTGTAGCATAAACAGCACATACTAAATCTTTTCTGGCATACTGAACAGCATGGTAGTAGTATCAGTACTGGAATGCACTCAGTGCTCCAACTAGTGGCTGGAGGCTGTATTACCACAGCGCTACTAAATATAATTGTACTCTTTACAGCTTGTAATGAATTGTACAAACTGTTTGAGTGCTGAAATGTGTGATTTCCAGGAGACAGAGATGCTAAACTATGATGCATAAAATGGTAAACATAGACTGAAAAAGCTACTGCAGATTTTTGTCCTTTGAAGCTATGAACATTGTGAAGGATGTTACAATCAGCAACACTGTACTGCAGTGGAGAAGCCATCTCAGAAACGCATACACTAAGAGGTAAGTTTGTAGCTGGCGTTATCCGAACCTTTAATTTTACAGCTTTCAGGACATTTTAAAGTGTACATAAACAGTAACATCATCACCCCAGAGCTTATCAACCAAGAAAAACAGTCTGCAAACAGGAGCCCAGGCAAGGCAAAAATGATTGGATAGGTATGGAAATCTACTTGAAGGAAGGTCAAAGTGATTAAGCTGACATTAATGACAGGCCTAGTCTTCCTGTGAGAATGCTCACCGTAGCTGTCTCTAAACCCATTTGTCATTCTGCTTCCAATGCTGAAGCATCTGCTTTGAAGTCTCTACCACTAATGCTACACAGAGAGGTTAAACAGCTTAATGCTGAAGTCTGTTTCACTCCTCTCGCTCTCTAATGTTCCCCTCCGTTTTATGTACCGGGGGTTATGGCTCTTGGATTTCACATCTCAATTTGCCCCAGATAGTCGTGTAAAAGCTCCCCTTCTTTCTTATTTGCTTTGTTGTCACTGTCAAAAGGAAGAGAGGGGCAAGCTGAAGGATACCAGGGACCATGACAGGCATGCCCCACCCATCGATTCACAGAAGTGGGAATAACGAAGGCATGTTAAGAAATGTTTATATGAGAGGCAAGCATAAGTGAGCTGGCTTTTACATTTGCACTTAATCTTGCAAAGATTTGAAAGACAAGTCTTGAAAAATGAGATAATGAGCACTTATAGCAGCCACTGTGGAGGTCAGCTTTAAATCCTTTTATATCAATCGCAGCATGTGAATAAAATGATACAGCCATTATGATAAATAATACAAGATCTGAGGCGCTCTGGACTTACTCTCCACTACAATGAGATTATACGGACGCATGTGACATTAACAATATCTGCAAACAAATATATGAAAGCATGAATGAAAGGGAGACAGAGACCGATTTTCACAGCCAATTTGAGATTGCAGGGTTGGTGTGTGTGTGTGTGTGTGTGTGTGTGTGTGGAGGAGATACTGGCAAACAGCACACAGAGCAGGCTGGCAGCGGAGGCAGCCAGGCTCACAGGCTGCAAAGCAATTTCACTGTTTGGCAATACTGTTGTCTCTGTGTGTGGATTAGAGCTGACACCAGAGCAACTGAGTCATGCTAAATGTAGTACAATCACAAGCTTTTGTTCCTGATCTAAAACCCCACTGCCTCTTCGATTCATGCGAGAGAGTTTGGAAACGAGGCTGAGAAATGGTAACAAATAAGCGGAGTATTATTTCGCCATATGAGCACAGCGTTGCGACATCACTAAAAATCAACAGAGGGATTACAGCGGCTGGTAGTAAAGGCACAGAGCCCAAGTTTTCTAAAGGAAAATCTAATTGGTCTTTTAAGTTTGCTTTGATGATACCCTTTTCTCTGAGTTCTCAAAGGGCAATTAAAGGTAACATTATGTGTGATAACTAAACAAACCATGACTGTAATCAAACTGCATTTCCACCTGGTTTCACCACACAGGTTCTCATCGCCAGAGTATCCAAAACACTCTCTCACTCTTCAGGTACCATACTGGCCCAGAGTTGTTTCTGAGCCTGGCAGGACCTGGCAGGACAGACCCTGACCCGTCCTTTTCATGCTCGCCCACGGAAATGCCATCTGGCTGGTGTGAATGATTACCACAGCAACGGCCGGGTGACCTGCAGCCAGCAGGAACCAAGGTCACTCCACCTCAGCACTTCGCACTTTCCCTGCCCTCTTTTCATCAGCCTGCAGGTGAATTATTCATCCTGTGCAACTCAAGAGGCACAAATCCACTGCACAAACACTGAAAAACCGCACACTCAGTTTACTGATATAATAACTTGTAATGAGAAAATAAATGTTCCAGTGTGAACCGTTCAAATAAATAGCTTGCAGTTGTACTCTCCCAGAGCTGGGAACTCTGTTCTATATGGGAATAGATGGCAAAACAGCTGTAATGATTTTACATTACCAGAGCTGCTTTCTGCAGGATAATGTGATCAAATTTGTGCAAAATATTAAAGGTTTCAGGGTTAAAGAAGCTGAATAGAAGAAGAAAATATTATTCTTCAACACAGCAACAACTTTCATCACGTACATGTGTGCAATATGTTTTAACATTCTAATGAATTAAAGTGAATGTGCACCTATCAAAGCTGCTTAAAATTCAAGCCAGGTAATAACTACATATGCATCTCAGCTTATTTAACTTTAAAGCCAACACCTGTGGTCTAATATGCTTGTATTTCTGGCTTTGCACACAATGACCTGTTTGCATCTGACTTGCAGCACTTTACTTATTGTTTATAACATGCACCATGTACTTAGAGTTCAAATGCCATCATCCTTCCAGTTATTCATCACTGGAGGTGCTATTTATCAATAATCTGATAATAATCCTCCTGAAGTAGATTTATTACTTCATAGCAAGAGGATTCATTTAACAGGAGGAGACCATGATTCATTGCAACACAAGTATGAGTTAACACTTTTCTCCAGGCATCATGAATTTAACTTATATGACTGCTTATACGCCTTATAATGATCAGTCACTGACTGGAGGCTACCCTTTTTTATTATATACCACCACATCATTGCTCCTGACAGTGGGCATCCTTAAGGAGCAGTTCACATTTAGCTCCTCGCCCACTGAGACACATTTAATAATAATAAAAAAATATATTGCATGTATACATCTATCATAAATGTGGTCCTATGGTGACAGGGTGAGAGCCAGCAGAGAGGACGCTGCGCGAAGCCGCCAACAACAATAGCTCCCTCGCCCCTCTGGATCCCAGCCTGGAGAGGGGTCCAGCGGCCGGGAGCTGAAATAACACTCGACCAAGCACAAGAACAACCGGAGAGCCAGTAAGATCTGATTTCTGCTCCTCGGCAGGCTTTTCCGACAGAGCCGGACTGCCATGCTCCTGTCATCTCTCATGTTACAGAACATCAGTCAAACGGCAGAGACGGTGCCCTTGCGCCGGCCGAGGCTGATTTACAAACATTAGCGGGGAATACAATTACACAGCTTCCCCCGGCCGAGCAGCCCTATGCGGCTTCAGGATGGAGAGAGAGAGGGGAGAGGAGAGCAGAGCAGAGGATGGGGTGGATGGGGGCGGGAGTGGACACTGAAAACAGCGTTTAGCTTTCCTCAACCTTATTTCAACGTTTGCTTCCAGGACTACAGGCGTACTACAGCCCGTCAGCGCTCTGCGTTATACATTCAACTTTGAATTGAGCGGCTGAAGCTATAGCCAAAGGCTACGGAGGCTGACATGCTATTTAATGGGACTACATGTTATGGCTGTGAAACAAACAAACCGCTCACCTGCCACATTCTCTACGCTATTAATCACAAACATTTTGGTGCCAGCGACATGACAGTCCAAAAAAGAAAAAGCTCGTCTTTTCAACCACGACTAAACGCTGTCTGAGCGTAGCCTAATAGTAGTCTACTGTCTCAATATAGCCTAAATACTAGTCTGCACATTAGATAATTCATCATAAAAATGTCCGGAAAAAATCGACTAAATTAACTTTCCACGTCACAAATAAAACTTCCCGACATGCAAATTCTTCAGAGTGCAAAAAATGTCAAATTCAAAGAATTGTACTATAGCCTACTGAAAGGTGCAGCAGCAACGCAACGGCCGTCGACACAAACCGCATAAAACATTAAGCTGGGTGAAAAAGTTACAGCCTACGGTCCAAGAACAGCGATTCAGAGGCGCATTAAAAGTTTCCGTACATGTAAGTACGGCGGTGCTCGTCGCGGACAATAAAGAGTAAAAAAAAAAGAAGAAGAAAAGCTAATGCATAAACATCAGTGCTGTCCGCGGTGCTGATCCCAGATCGGTGTGGCACAGAGGCTGTGCTGCTCCGCGGTCGCTCCACCGCTGATCAATGATTGAACTGAACAAAGGCAGGAGAGGGATCAATTTCTAATAACTATCAATGCAAACAGCGCTGGCTTTCGCTTTACATCCGCCCAAAACGAGCCAACACACCCCGGAGTACGGTAACAAGACATACCGCTGAAAAATAAAGCGAGAAAGGTGAGAATTGCACTAACCTGCAGCCGCCGTAGATCAAATTTCTTCCAATATTGAAACATCGATCCTACATCGGCGGCCATCTTGGGGGATATTGAGGAGATTTTTTTCAGCGGCTGCAATAAATATGTGGGCTGGATTCCCCCTCGTTAAACAACGTTTACGATCACCGGTCCCACTTTTTAAAAAAAGTAACGGAGAGACTTAACACGAGGGTCCGCACATATGTTTGATAAGTCTGCCAACATGTCTTTTGTTGGAGTAGGAATTAAAAAAAAAAAAAAAAGTAGAGTTTTTTTCTGGAGAAGTGGCCGCGTCTTTAAAAAGTATAAGAGCGAAATGTATCCGTGCCTCCGTCCCCGACATTAACTGGACAATTGCACTTGATTTTGCTTAGGCAAAGTTATCAATAGTGACGAAAAACCCCGAGGTTGATCAATACCGTCTGGAAAAGGGAAGGAGATGATGTGCAGATTAGTGGAGTTCTGGGAATTTAGCCAAGCCTACTTTTTTAGCGTGTTTATTACACGAGCACATGGGACTGTCTAATTAGAGGCAGAGTAGCAAATTAGAATGGGCTACATTATCAATACGTGCAATCCAACTGTTATTAGAATGCCACTTATCAGTCAACATATCGGTTTCTTATCATGCAAATTAGACCAAACTTCGTGTCCATGTTCAAGGGAAAATGTGCACAAAATGAACTAAGATGCATTTCAGCTGTTTTTTTAATTAATGTCAAAATCAATTTGTGATGTTACATTGTTACTGAAAATTTTAATCCCACGTTTGATGTTAAACATTCCATATGTTGTATTTACAGTGTTTTACTATATTTGGATTTTTCTATAGAATACTCAAAGTAATTGTAACTTATTGGGTGTTTCCTTCAGTTGTGCGTTCACATTAACGGGAGATAATTATATAGTTATAAGAATATAAAAACATGCTTTCAGACTGCAACATAAAAAATAGATTTTAGGAAATTTGCTGTTTTTCCACTGCTGACAGTACATGCTGAGCAGAGTTAAACTGTCACAAAATCGACTGTCTAACTCACTATAGCATGAGGGTGCTCTTTGTCTACTTAAAATAACTCACTCCTCTGGTGTGAAGAGCACACACAGTGTGTGTATGTGTGTGTGTGTGTGTGTGTGTGCTGCTGTACTGCTACAACGCTGGGGCCAGGTGCTCCCCCTGCTGACACCACAGAGATTATGTGCGGATGGGCTTTGTGTGATTTCTTCCACAGGTAAAACCAACGGTTTGCATCGTGCACTGTGCAGCTTCTAGCTGATATCCCTTGTATGAAAATCAGTCCCAGTTAGAAAAATTTATATTCTGATGAGTCATAGTCTAAGCACCTCCAGGGACGATGACATATTTTTCTGCCAAAGACAAACACCTAAGGGGAGAGCAGAGGAAAATGATTAAAAGTTTTGCTTATTGCATTTTATTTCTGGCTCTAGGGTGAGGCTAAAGTGATGGATTCATATGTAAGAAGGAAGGTAGTTATCAGAAAACCAGTATTCACAGTTGAGCCATAGAAAACACTGTGAGTTTTATTATTATTATTTATTTTAACTCATTAGCGTGTATGAAAAATGTAATGAATACATTTAGAACTAGCCGCAGTCCCAGTTTGGTGATGTTAAATTATCTTCTTTTGCAATTTTGACGTATTTAGAATGCAAAAAAAATATGATTTATTCTTATTTACATTTGAGTAGAGAAATAAAAGAATTCTCAGAGACACACACTTCAGCAAAGGAATGAGCACAGGTGTAGATTTCAGGTTGGATGCCTCCCCTCAGTGCGCAAATGCATTTGTGTCATTTCACCCCCACCCCAATAAAAACTTGAGAGAAGCAGAGGCATTACTAAGAAAGAAAACCACTGTAACACCATGCGGAGAGGAATGCCTCTGACAGAAGTGTCTTTTTTACCCCCGGAATATGAGTATGAATTATGAGTACATACAACTCTTGAATCTTTTAGGGTAAACATAATTATCACTGCCACACTCAAACACACATATTTACACACACACACTCACACACACACAGTGTTGTGGTCTCAGTCAGCAGCTGCACAGTATCTTCTGTGGCACCATGCCCGCAGGCAAGTTGGTAACCATAGAGAAGCCAGAAGGAACGAAGCTGGAGGTCTGACATATTTTCCCAAAATGTTGTGTTTTTTTATTATAAAGTGCTGTTGCCAGTTTTCTAACTATTCTTAATTGTGTCACATGTCCTTCTTGTTTTCATTAAACATTGTCATTAAATAAATTAATTTCAGTGACATGAAGAAGTGACTCATGCACATTAAAGCAGGTTACTCCCCAAACAAGACAAACAGGTAGCCTGATAACACTTTGATTCTCGCTTCTGGAACCAGACAAACACAGAAGATCACGTCTATATATGTGCTCATTTAACAAGGATACGATTAAATGAGAAAAGTGGAGGATAATTATTTGAAAGTGAGACAGAAAGCCACAGAGGTCCATTGCATATACTGCAGTATGTGCTGAACTGTTAGCTGGTGCCTGATATTTGTGCTTCCTTTACATAAATATATTTCCATTATAAATGAATGCAGTAAAGGTACAAATTAGAGCATAAAATTTACCAAAATGTAGGAAAATAAGTGTATGATGCTCAAAGTTTCATGGGTGAGGACCCCCAGACCCTCGGCATGTATCCTCCCGATGAACCCTACGCCCACGGGAACGAGAATGAAGCCTGCACTGGAACAGGCTGTACATGATGTACATACAGTACATGATATCTTATTAGTTAAATCTTTAACATTTTTGCTGTGCATAATTGCACAACCTGCTCACATCATAGAAATTCTGTTTGCCAGCAGAAATAACAAATTGTTTTCAATCACAGACATTTTCCAGTACCAGACAGGAACACTATTCTGGCTCACCAGGAATGTACAGAGAGCCCAGACTCTGTAGGGACTCAGTTGGACTTAAACGTACCCCCAGATGCTGAGACTGTGTCTGTCCAGGTCCCTAAATCCACACTCAGCCTTTTGAAAAACTGCTCAATCTCACAGCCTCAGTCAGCTCTGAATATAATCTTGACCCCACATTCACCGCCATCATCAACAAAGCACTACGGGCCTCTTCCGGTAACCCTGTCACCCCATTCAAATTAATACATTCTTCTGGAAAAGCTTAATTTAAAAAGAAATCCGCAGTTACTTAAAATGAGGACTGTGCGTACAGATGGGAACAATAAAATCACAGTTTTGATGAGGTCGCTGAATGAGGGATTTCTTTGAAAATGCTGACAGTATATTTAATAAAATGTCAGATTTTTGATGAATGATAGCAGCTTCTCTGAGCTTGTTTGGTGATTTTATTGGGGATTAATGCACAACCTAAGTCCCTGTTAGACAAATAAATTGTCTTGTGCAAGTTTCTACAGCTATTCATACACCCACTATGATAATAACCCACTGGTGATTAATTTCAGAAGAATCTAAAATGTATTAGTGCAATGATAATACCTATATGTTAACTGTGTGTACATGTTTTACCATTTATAGTTACTTTTTTCAGTCATCATTACCTCTGTAACCATTTTCAAGTGAATTGAAGCAAAATAGAAGGATGGTCTGTCAACATGTGAAAGGCCTCTGCTTTCAGCAGGAGCTGAACCTGTTCATGCTTATCGGTTCATTTGAACATCCATCTAACCATTTTCTTATCCCCGTATCCAACTGGGGTCCTGCCTTGAGGTGGGGTGGAGCGTATCCCACTGGCTCAGAGCCGTGGTGTACTCTGGACAGGGTTTCCATCACAGTTCGTCACCTATAGCCAGTTTTAGAATTACCAGTTAACCTAACATGCATATCTTTGGACTGTGAAAAGAAGCTGGAGTAGAATCCCCACAGGCATGGGGAGAAGATGCAAACTCCACACAGAAAGACCTTAGCTGATCAGAAGGTTCAAACCCTAAAATGCATACCTACTGCAGGGTTACTGACTGCTGACAGGGCAGGACGGTGGTGCAGTGGTTAGTGTTTTCTAGGCTAAAATCTGTGAGGTAGACAAATTACTTATAGTGGATGAATAAAGCCCTGCGTGAATGTGTGTAAAGTGCTTTGAGTGGTCAGTAAGATAGAAAAGTGCTATATAAATTACAGCCCACTTCTTTGCCTGGTTGCTGCTTTTGCAAAATGACAGGTGGTCAGGATAGTAATTCAGTTCAGTTCAGTTTTATTTATATGGCACCAATTCACAAGAACAAATGCCTCAAGGCACTTTATATTGTAAGTAAAGACCCTACAATGTTAGAGAGAAAACCCCAACAATCA
Organism: Paratilapia polleni; assembly: GCA_015106735.1. Lineage (NCBI taxonomy): Eukaryota > Metazoa > Chordata > Actinopteri > Cichliformes > Cichlidae > Paratilapia > Paratilapia polleni. The sequence continues at coordinate 8,925 of VUQI01001922.1, read as the reverse complement.
GATGATCCCCTGTGAGCAAACACTTGGTGACAGTGGGAAGGAAGAACTCCCTTTTAACAGGAAGAAACCTCCAGCAGAACCAGGAGCAGGGAGAGGCAGCCATCTGCATCTGGCACTATGGGAAAAATTTAATGACATGCAGGAGTGGTGTATAAACAAATGGGGATAAAATAAATAATTAAAAATGGCCCATTACTCACAACCGACTTATTAACAGCATTAACTTGGTATAAGGGCTGACACTTGGACTGTATGATACGTAAATCATAAACTGCATTTCAAAACTACATTTTAGTTACAAACCTCTGTTGGCATTCACATGTAAATGACTGCTAATACCTGGAAATGTATTCACAACATCATAGCAAGTTGTTTTTTGTTTTTTTTACATTACTATTGCAAATTATCATATGTAGCTGAACCCACACAATGCATCTACACTGTATTAAATGTACAATTTAACTTAGGTGATTAGCAGCCACACAAAGTTTTGATGATTTATTCAGTGGAAAATGTGATATCATCCTGCAATTTTCATGAATAGAAATTATATCAACATAATTAAATATCCTATTTGATGCACTTTGATTGCAGCTAAAACTTTTCAGACACCAGAAGTGTTTTGAAATCATGTGAGACAACAAAAGCAAACAGATTCAGTGTTGCTGAGAATGATGCAACGGACCAATCCCATCACCAGCCTTAGGCCAAAATCACTAAACCCTCACAGACTTCATGGAAATAATAGCTCTGAATTTATTACGGGTTCAAAATGGTGCAAAAAAGGAGGAACGGGACAGCACAATGCCATTTTAAAATAATTTATAATGATTTATTTGTAATTAGTTAGTATATACCTGTTTGTGACATTAGACGTTTTAGTAAACTACCAAAAATCAGGAAAACCATGCAAATCTTATCCAGCTGTCTGACTAAATACAAGTAAGTGTGCCATATATAACCACACTTCACTTACACATAAATTTCCAAAACCATCCATACTTGATTTGTGTACATTTTGTCTGGTGAAAATTTCACTGTAAATATGCAGGGAGGTCCCTCAGAAAAAAACCTGAGTCTGATTACTGGGACTGGACCAAAATGCCTTCTATAGCAGTTCAGGCTAGATGTTGAATGTTGTGGGTTGCTAGCACTATCTACTGGACAAACTAGGTAAATGACTGGTCAAAGAAACACAGGAGAAGCCTGTAGTGTGGCTTTCACTCCACTTCACGTCTTAAATATTAGCTGCAATGGTTAAAGACTGTCCACTATGTCATGCTTCAGTGTATTAAAATCTGTCACTCTTTAAAAATTGTAAAATCTGGAGCATTTGTCTTTATTTTCACAGCAAAGCTTTAACTAGTAATACTAAAAAATGAAGAATTCAGAATAGGATTTTTTTTATGACCTTTAAAAATAGACATATTCAAAGACATGTCAGATATTTTACTTTTATAATTTATGTAAAAAAATTCTCTGGATTCTTTGTTCCTGTGTTTTGGATTGTTGTCCTTCTGAATGAGGAAATGTCATTGAATGAGTTTTGGTACATTCGGCTGAATGCTCCTGTAATACTTCTGCATTAATCCTATTGCTTCCATCAGCAATGAAATCATGAGTGTGCCACCACTGGCAGCCATAAATGCCACTTACAGAAGCACCACCATGTTTAAAAATTGTATGCTTCAGGTTCATCTTTTTGATACTTTTTTGTTACATCATACCACATGAGTTTGTTCCACTTGTTCCCTTGACTAATCTTTACTTGCACATTCACCTCTTTGCCTCTGTCCACATGTCAATTAACCACATGTGAGCAGTTTGGTGCATGACATGTCCAATTCCTTTTGATCCTTTACAATGTGGAAATATGTGTTAAAGGACTATATTTCACACAGTGTTTTTTATATTCATGTGTGCCTACTCAAATTAAATCTGAGACTTTAATTGAGGTGCTTTCATTTAGTGTTTAGTTTTCAAGTTAATGTGCCAAAGCATAAAAAAGAACAAAAAAAGTTCAGTTCAATTTTATTTATATAGCGCCAAATCACAACAACAGTCACCTCAAGGCGCTTTATATTTTAGGGTAAAGACCCTACAAATTTAAAAAAAGTGTAACTGTCCACAACGGTTGTGACTGTGTGTGATATACAAAACATGATTTACATAACACCTTTCATTATCATGAAAAGTTTGCTTTTGTGCACATGCTGGTGAAATCAGACAAGTAGATAAATAATAAACACCAATTTACAAAGTGAAAAGTTAGTTAAATGAATGTTTTAGATTTCTACATATATGGCAGTGTGTTTGATTTTTACTTGATTTTTTAAGACCTTAAAAAATGAATGTAAATCATCTACATAGAGTATTTAAAACAATACACAAAAGGAAACAAAAGATAAAAGATGTGTAATTAACAATAAAGAAGACCAAAAGAGACACAATATACAAATGCTATTAATTATGCACAGAAGAGCCAGATGTCAGAGTCTAATCAAGTAAAACAGATACAGATGAAAGCTAAATGCTTTGTAATCATGAATTTAAATCTACCCAGAATTACCAAAGCATTCATTTTTAGGGTGTATTGCAAAGAGTTATAGGTGGTCAGACCATTGCACCTAAAAGCTGTTTTCCAAGCTCAGCATGGACTTGAGGGATTTGCAGAGATGGTCATTGGTCTGTTTAATATCATCCAGAGTGCTTAGAAGCAAAATACTGCCAAGATAAAATCCACTTAAGCTGCCATCAGTTAGCACTAACATTTCACCTTTACACCATCATGTTATGCAGCATAATGTATTAAACATGTCTACTAACTTGCTAACCATCTAATCAAGTTCAGTCTCACTGCTGGATGTCCAGCACTGCTGCAGGACAGAAACTGAACACTGTTATTAGAAACATATCATATGAACAAGGTTGCCTATTTTCCACAGCATGACATGCTGTTTATGATCAGGTGTTATTGGGGCTCAGAAAGCTTCAGCTAACAGTTCTGTTTATTGTGCTACCAAGAAATGGCTCCCATCAGAGGTTGGCCCTCAGTCTCTATGGAGCACTAACAGGACAGCTGGATGATGGATCCCATCAAGTGCAACTGTCAGTCACAAACACAACTGTCCTTCCCGAGCCAGAGCTATGTCCTGTTGTTATTCTGGGGGCTCAGTAATGGGGTATGTGTGTTTGGCTATTATCCCTAAATCTCATGAACTCTGACAATGGTGGCAGTGAGAGAATAGGACTCTACCTGTGTCTCTGCCTAAACAAGGCATGGAGTATTTATAGCCCATAAGCATGTGCCATTATAGATGGGAGAGGGGTGAGTATATCAGCCCCTTGTTTTGTGTGCTGCTCCATCATAAAGCAGCGAGGATACTGCTTGGTCCAAATCCAGCTAACACTGAAACATGGTGAGTGGATACAGAGCTCATTGTCATTGCCTTTAATCTTGTTTAAAATAACCTCCAGACTGTGAGGAGACATTCTGCTTCTGTTGTATGATTAATGTGTTAACTGTATATATTTGTATAATATTTTGTCAAGGTCTGCTTTGAATTTTACATCTTGCTCTCTTCACACCAGTGGTAATCAACCAATACACTCCATGTCAATATGTTATGGGGACTGTTTTTTTTTTTTTTTTTTTAAATAATTTTTCAAAAG
>VUQI01001921.1:0-12835 GCA_015106735.1 Paratilapia polleni | reverse complement strand
CACAAATTTATTTTTTTTTTTTTTTTTTTTTTTTTTTTTTTTAAATAATCAAGGAGCATTGCGTCTGCAGCATTGCATACAGGTCATGTAATAATTCATATGTCATCATGCCAATAGGCAAATGCTTGTTGGTACCTATATTTTGGGCTTGTCTCATATGTGGCTTTTTCTATGTAATTACTACAGAAGGAAACCCTACTGGATGATTTTACTACGCACATACATTCAGCTGGCCTCAGTTCATGCTGTTCATACTCTATTCATGCATACATATATTGACATGCTAGATTTATATTATGTATGCTTCTGTGACAAGTTTGCTCAACTTGTAAATCTGCTGGAACAGCATGAGGGTTGTGGAGTTGGGTTTTTGGTATTTATTTTTGAGCTTGTAGTTTGTGATACTGCTGAAGTGCTGTCAAGATTCATCAAGTTTTCATACCTTAGTCTCCCTTCAATGATAATGTAAATGTAAAAACATAAATATCAGTTTTGAAATATAATGAGCTAATCTGGAATAACATTTTGAAAATGACTACTGCTGGTTTCAAGAAATGTTCGCCAAACAAGAAAATGGAGAAAGACATTATCAAAATCAAGAAAAATAAGTTATCTCACAGTATTGCAGTATTTAAAATTACAAACCATGTCTACCCCAGAATTTAAGTGATTATTATTAAATCTAAAAGCACATTTACGCACAGACATTTAGGATGAGGATTTGATGATTTTAGCAGGACAATTTGAAGCTGAATAATAAACTTGTGGTCTTTATTACACCAGTGGTGTAATAAAGATGCTGATACTATGCAAAAGTATTGCCCACCACTTCCACATATATGCACAATTCATAGCTTCATTATTAGAGATGCACCAGGAACTGCAGATACAAATTTCTGGTGATTCAGATTTCTTTCTAAGAACTGTAACTGACAGCATATACAAACAAAAATCAACTTTTCTTCAATGCAAAATATTATTTTACTAAACTTTAGAATTTCCCCCAAATTGCAGTAAGTTACAGGATCTTCTCTTACTCAAACAACTGAAAATAAAGTGCTCTGCAACTGGAAAGCGGTATAAATATTCAAATGAACATGAGTTGCTGTATACCCACTGTTACCTGACATATTTTACCTTAGCAAATAAAAGCAGGTGCAGCAGATTTATATAGCAAAACAAATGTCAGGTACTTACATCATTTTCCAGTATGTTTATAACTTCACCAGATAACAGGACATTGACCCTTTTCTTTTTTTTTTTTTTTTTACCCTTCTCCATAATTTTCCTCATAACTGCTTTGATTCATTGCTCATACCGAGGCTGCGGGCTTGTGGCTGGCTCTGAGTTCTGGATAGCTTTAGCTTTAGCCACTTTGCCTCTGTTGGCTTCTTTAAAATGTCCATGTTCAGCTGGGTGAGGGATGTAGTTATAGTAATAATAATTAATCAATCACAAGTGGTATAAAATGTGATTTACATAATTATAAATCAGAATTGTTATGCACCGTGTCACACAGGAGTCATGCATTAGTGCCTTAACTAACATAAATCCTATATTCATATTATAAAATGTATAATCTGGGTCATTAGTGTTTATCTGGGTCATTAGTGTTATCCATTAGTAGTGGGTGGTGACAATAACAGTAGCTTTAATACCAAGCTACTTTTTTTTTAATACCAAGTTATTCATTTATGATTTGGTAATACCGCTTTATTTTCTAATTTCTCCATGTTAGCTCACGAGAGAGACGAACACTCAAAAGAGTTGTCCCTGATCTGTGTTGCTATGGAGTCCCTGGCAGCCTACATGTAGGCTTGGCTGTAAACATTTCAGGGTTGTTGTACATGGTTTGCTGCAGGTGCCAGTCAACTCACTGCTCTTCAAATAAACTGACAAGGTGAGCTTAAGGTTGTGGTCTTCATTGCATTTTCAGCTTACAAGTTCAGTCAGCTTGCCTTGTGTGTCTGTGTAGCCTGAATTTTTCAGCAAGTAGGTTATAGTACTGCTTTGTTTCTGCTTGACAGGACTCCACATGACAATGCCACTAACCTGTTGAGCAGGATGCAGTACAGCAAAGGGTCTGGAGAACAGTAAACAAGACAGGGAGAAAGGTAGGTGGAGTGGAGGAGGGGGAGAGAAGAGAGTTAAATCTGTTACTCAGCTAAAAAACCAGTGCCACGCCCCAGGTGCCAGGGCTAGTAAGAGCAAGCAGCAGGAATGTGAGGGAAATGAATGGAAGTGTAAGTCCTACCATTCACATGGTGAGTGCTTCTTTTTTCACCTTAAGCCTGCACTACTTACCATATAAACATATCACAAGGCATGATGAGTGTATGAGGAGCAAAACTATCAAACTTTATGCAGGATTTCTGATGTGAAGCTTAGATTGTCGTGTATGTGGTTTGTTAATCTAGCTGTGAGTCAGTTCAGTTTTTATATTTATATATATTTCAGTGTATTGTTGGCATGAGCAGTGCTGATCAAAACTAACCACATGGTGTCAGTGTGAATTATTTTGGTTGTTATGATTATCACAGAAAATGAAAGGTTTTCCTCTGTGGTCAGTGGTCTGCACAACATTGCTGTAGTCTTAAGGTAAAATCAAAACATCACGTGGTTTGTGAGTCAGTATGGTTTAGTCAGCTAACAGGGCTGGCCATTTAATTTTTTTCGTCTCCTGTGTGAAAGGGACAGTGTTTTGTCACGTGTAAATAAAGAATTGCACTCTGTCTGTGCATGAGGAAACAAACATGCAGCAAAATAAGAATTTTCATTCAGCCTTTAAAAAAAAACAAAAAACGTCAAAGGGACTGTGGAAACACTTTGAACAGGCCAGCCAGTGATTCGACACTACTGCTGTGAGGGAAGAGTACATATTTTCTGTCTGTGTGGTTGGCAATCTGTTTACTGGAAGGGCTGCTCATTCGGAGCACATGTTGCTGCATGTGCAGTCAGTCAGTGAGGCCCAAGAAGTTAAAAGTGTAAATGCAGGGGCAGAGAAAGTGTTTTTGTGGAGGTGGTGGGATGTGTTTGTGTGCATGCATGTGTGTCTCTGATTTTTGTTTGGAGAACGTAGCCAAAAAAAACCCAGCAAAACCACACTAGAATCCTCTGTGTATGTGTGGTTCACTGAGAATTATGAGTTTGTTGGGTCCAGTTTTAAGCCTCTTTCTGGGAACCAGCATTCCCTGCTCTTCTAAAGCGAGCTGTAAGAGACTGGAGGGCTTTGGGAATGAAGAGGCATGGGCTGGTTTCAGTATGTCCCAGGTTTGTCTATTGTACACAGTGAGTGGTAACAATGGGAGGGTTACGTATCTGATATACACACCAAACCCTGGGACTCAGCTGCAAGTAATTAAAGCTGGCAGTTGGCAGAGAAGAGAGTCAGGCGACTGTAATGGCCGCTCTAAGTTCATACCATAATATTTGGATGATGAATCAGGCTGCTAGTAAAAGTGTTGTTATGCTGTTGACCCAAGGCTTTCTCCCTTCTCCATGTCCTGTTGGCCCAGAAGGGGGCACAGAGAAGAGAGAAAAAGGCTTTGTATGACCCTGTTTTCTGTTTGTAATGAGATCTGCTATTTTTTTTGCATGCTACAGCTTTTGATATGACCTCAAGTGTCTTTGTCAACCTGTGTTTTGTTTTGTTTTGATTTGATTTTTTTTTTGTTTGTTTTTTTTTTCCCCCATCTGGTTTGATCCTCCTGAAGGTGTATTCAGAGCCTTGAGTAACTATTTCATATATGTTATCATTTTACTGACCCTCTGAGGAAAAAATATGCAGCTTTCAGCTTTGTTTGCTATAAAGTAAAGGCAAAAGGCACACAAATCTGTGCTTAAACTGTGCGTACAAAAGTTTCACTCACAAGATCCGCAATATGTTCTTACCTGAATTTGTTTGTATGCTGCAAACAAATTAAGAACTGCCCCAGACCATGTGCACGCACAAGTAATGAACGCCAAGCTGTCTCAGAAAATGTAAACAAATATCTTTGAATGGAATATTAATAATGGCTTAATATATCTACCCCTGTTATGTAACATTTTTACAGAAATGGGGGGAAAAAAGTTCCAGACATTTCACACACAATATTGAGTAAAAAATGGGCTTGCATCCATTCACAACTAATTTCTTGGCATTTTCTCACCAATTTTTTCGTTTGTTTTGTTTTGTTTTTTTCTTTTCAATTACTGCATTTTGGGCTGACACATCAGGTGGTCCTCCACTTGCTTCCTTCTTTTTCTTCTGGTCTGTTTTTCAATTATTTATTTATTTGCATCGACTTTGATGTAAAACCTTTTTTACTTGAGCCACAATCCTCGTCTCAGGGGGCACAACGTTCTCGCTTTGGTTCTTGCAGCTTGAGTCTTCCTTGTTTTACAATGGCATCACCCCTTTCTGCTGGATATACCTCGAGATATGGTGCTTTATAGAGAGAAATAAGGACATGGCAGCATGCAAAGTAAGAAGGTAACATATCTGTGCAAGTAGTAGTGAATAAGACCCACCAAGTATGTTGTTTTTCAGGCTGAAATCAATGCATTTTCCTCTTATTTTATGACTGCTTGATAAAATAAATAAATAAATAATGTGTCATACTTGAGTTAAACAACTTTTTTTTTTTTTTAACAATGCTGGTGACATTTCCTTGGCTCTGGCTAGAACTTCTTTAGGGCTCTCCAGATATATATTTGTCTATGCAGGAAAAACCCTGCATTCCATTTGCAAATAAATAAAATAAAGAGGAAGGTGGGAAAGAGAAAAATGCTCAAATCATCTCATTCTTCTTTTTCATTTTGGATTGTTGTAGCGCCTGTCACATATCTTCAATGGGAACACCACCAGTTTTTTTCACATTTACTATACAGTCTTGGAGTACTGCTGCTTATATATGAAGCCTCTTGTGTCAGCAAAGTACACCACGTGGAATCTGCTAATTTGCCCCAAATGAGGTCATTTAAACCCTACAAGTTACTAGCTGAAAACTTAGGCAGGTATGAAGTTGAAAGAAAGTGAATTTTCCTGACCCTTGTGGCCACCTATCATCTCTGTTTAAGGCCAGCAGCCTGAGGCGACATTAGTCCCTTCTGTAGCATAACAGAACACACCCGACTCTGGCTGAACTGTTGGTGGTGTGCTGCATTATAGATAATGCAGCTGTCAGGTTTTGACAAGCAAGAAGAATGTGTGAAAGAAGATAATATCTTTGCTGCTACTGCATTGATCCTTTTTTTTCTGTCTGTGACTTCAGTAGCATTACAGGATATTGGTGATAAATTAGCAGAGAACTCCTTTAAGACTATGACGCTGCAGAATGGTTATTATTTTAACGAGTAGAGATTCTTTACATTTATTTCCGACCTAATGTCAGTCACATTATATGGCTTTGGATTCCTCTGGATGCTTATTCTTCAGCAAATAAGGTGAAGAGGCAAAGGCGTGGTACAATTATTCATACATGCAGCCTGCGGCAAGCTTTAGCTGTAATGAAAAGGTGGAAACGCATTTGGCATCTGAAATGACAATGGAATATGTTCCAATGCATTGCTCCAAAAGACATGCCTTTCTTTCATGGGTATGTGCTTGTCATTCTACTGGATTCATTGCCAACAAGGTCATGGTTATGTTCTTTAAATTGCGTAAGAGTGGTGATATGAAATTGCTGTCTAATTATATAATTTCAGAAGAAAGTGTGAGTCAAAACAAAGGTTTCATCACTTTCATGTTTCCCATCTACAACTTGGTCATGGAGACACATTTGAATCATGGTGCTCAACAAAACCTGTTGAGATCCTGTAAATGCGTCACCTTATTATCCCTTTTATTGGTTCCCCCCTCCTTTCACAACAGAGTCAGTGTATGACCTTCTTCCCAGAGAGCTGCAGTTGCCTTCCTCTACTCAGCAAAGCCCAAAAGTCATGAGTCAAAAGAGCGGCGGAGAGGCAGGGCCTCTCCCTTCAGCTTCTCTAGCATCAGGTAGGATCCTGCTTCTCTTATCCTTATTTCTCCTCTGCAAGCAGGACTGATCATGCCCCACCCTAAAAAAAAGTACAACTCATGTTACAGTCTGTACCTTCAGGCAAACAAACACCTGCATGTGGCAAGAAAGCCGGTCAGACAACCATCATGCTGCTCTGTGATTCTCACGTGGGAAAAAAAATAGAAAAAATAAAAGGCTTGAGAAGGAAGTTACTGGCAGCTGAACATGCCTGCTGCCTGTACCTGCATGTTGCTATTTACTATAAAGTTGTGGTCTCTTGCAGCAACACAGTTTTGAAATATGGTTCATGCACAGGATATTCAGACAGTTTTTAGGCACTGATATGAATGTGTAATAATAATTAAAGTGGAAAGTAGTTTGAGTGTAGACCATAACAATATGATGCCCTGCCAAAGGCCTGTTGTGCATTCCCCCACAGTTTAAATCTACTTACCCTTTTTTTTCCCCAGCGAATTAAGAAGCTTTGAGTGGCTGTAATCACCTTGTTGACCATTCTGCAAGTCCAAGGTGGAGCTATTATTTACAGAAGAAAATCATATTAATACATCAACACGGAAGTCCAGAATAAAATAACTGCTAATCGCTATTTCTTGCGCAAGTAAAGCATAACCATTTATTGTGGGTTATTAGCTTGTTGAGCGCTCCACACTTGAGCAAGGAATCCTTCAAGATTTAGATCCTGATCATAATGTTCGGAGGGTGGAAAATTTTTTTTTTTGTGAACAACAGGTTGTTGAATGTGTGATGGCGATACAGCATTCTGTTTGAACAGATCTTTTACTCGGCATAGGAGAAAGTTTCTTTCAAATGAGCAGTTGGATTTATGGTTTTATGGTGGCAATAAACATGGTTAAGGAGTAAAACAAGATGATTATATCGTACAGACACATCGATTAAAAATCTCAGCATATGTTTCTGTCAAAAAACAAAAACGGAAAAAAAATTTTAACAACAGTGCGTCACTGATTCTTCCATTTACCTTTGATGTTTAAAGTTGGTGTGTGTTCATTTGATACATAGTGTTGTTCAGATGCTTCAGCTGACAAGTGACTTCTTAGTGACTAACCTAACCAGTAATTAAAGGAACTATGAACAATAAAGGGTAGTAATGCAAGCAAGGTAGGCTCAGAAACGTCATGAGCCCCTGAGATTTCAGAATCAGCTCAGTCATGACACTTTTGCATGTGTGGGAATTTGCACCATTAAAGCACAGAATCAACTGCCGTGATACAGACTTTATGGTGGCTTCTACTTCATTGCCTGATCCAAATGCCTCTAACCCCCTTTATGGTGTTAAGAAATGTTTTCCTGTCCTGCCTACTTTTGATTATGTGTACCAGTCACAGGTCACTGCTTACAAAAGCAATGCATGTACACCAAAGAAATCAGTAATAGACGGAAACACATTGTATCTATTGAGGTTTTGCAGTCACATGACCGCTAACCACGTGACATTAACTTGTTCACCATTTTGGATGTGTGACAATGTAGGGTCAAGTGAACAAGGGCCCAGTCACACAGACTGTCATCTGGCATCCACCAGTCTCTTGGGAAAACTGCGTATTCCTCGACAGGTTGCTGAGTAGTTGCTGGAGGTCGATGGCAGTCGCTGTGAAATCGATTGCTAGAGCCCCTGTCACACAGGCCTAGAGACCGGTCAGTGACCCCCTGGCCATTAATCACCGGCTGCTTGGGAAAAATATGTATACCTCAATTGGTTGGCATAAACCTCCTTGCAATTGCTTTCGTCGCTAGTAGATTGCCGTGGTCGCCTGCAGTTTGCGTGGAACACACTAATTTGTCTGCAGATACTTGCCACCCACTCTCCCAGCAGTAGTGAGACTGTGAAAAGTGCAACACAAAGCAGAAACTGAGACTGTTTGCCTTCAAACTAAAAGTTGTGCCCTTTGAAACGTTTTGGCTGCAGTGCTGGGGCACAACGTTTTCTTGGAACACGAACATTTTTCGTTTCCATCGCACTTTTGCAAGTTTCACCACCGTTCAGCTAGTAGTTAGCAAGTGTTTGCAGATAAGTCGACATCTTCCATGCAGACTGCAGGCAAACATGGCAAACTGTTACCGACCAACGCAATAAGGTTTTTGGTGCAGCACCCTCTTTGCGACTGATTACACCTGCAAGCACTTGCCCACCGGTCGGAGAATACACATTTTTCCCTTCTGACCTATGGTTGTATCGCGTTCAACATGGTGGACAACTCTGGAGCAATGTGTGCATGATGTCATGCGAGAAATCTGTAATTTTTATGTTTTCTCCGTCGTTCAGAGCACCAATTTGTTGTTTTAATGCAGTAAAGTTTTAAGCATTTGCTCACATTTGTTTGTTTGCTATTCTGTATTTTGGTGTCTGATCATCTGTTTTTTTGTCTTTTGATACTTTCTCAAAATGACACTACCTTCATGCGTTTTATGCACCTCTTTTTCTTTTCCAACCATGTTTTTTTTTCCTTTTTCTTTTTTTTAAACCAATGATTCACCAAACATCAACAATGTCAATACCAGTCTAACTCCTTATTTAAGATCTGCCATTTAACAACCCTTTCCCCCCACTCTTTATCTAGTTCATTTCAACTCTTTAAATGTTTTTGAAATAACAGTGTACACCAACCAGCCACACCATTAAAACTGCCTTCCAAGTATTGTGTCTGACCCCTTGTATCATCAAAACAGCTCTGCAAGACCTCTAAAGGTGTCCTGTGGCACCAAGATGTCAGCAGCAGAGCCTTCATAGTTGTGATCTGTAGATCAGATCAGTTTTTCGTCCCGTAGATGTTCGATGAGATTGTGATCTGGGGAATTTTCAGGCCACACCTTGATCTGTTTACGTAACCATTCCAGAACAGTTTTGCGGTGTCAATTATCCTGCTGGAAACTTAAATTAGAGAACTGCCATGAACGCGTTTGCGTGGTCTGCTACAGTGTTTAGGTAGGTGATATGCGTCAAAGTAACAATACATGTGAATGCCAACTGTCTGGACCATCACACTGCCTCTGCCGGCTTGCCTTCTTCCCATAGTGCGTCCTGGTACTGCCAGGTAAAAGAGGTGCACCCACCCAGCCATCCACAGGACTCATGATCCAGTTCTGGTGCTTATGTGCACATTGTACTAGAGACATGGATCAGGATGGCCACTATGCTGTAACGTCCTTGTTGAAGTCACTCAGTTTCTTATGCTTGCCCATTTTCCCTTCTTCCAACACATCAGCTTCAAGAACTTGCTGCCTGATGTACCCCACGTCCTGACATGTGCCAGTATATACCGTTTTATGTTGGTGGTTTCAATGTTATGGCTGATCAGTGTATATAAGCATGCTGAAGTAACTTTATTTTTGGCAAACACATTGCCCTGTTCTATTGATTTTTTTTTTTCTTCTTTTTAATAAAATCTGAATACGTTATTACTGTTCAGCTTTTATTGCTTATTCGCTGTCTCATTTTTATATTCCAGGAAGTTCCCTTTGAAGCAGGGAGTGTCTGCATTTTATATGCAGAAAATGGTCTGCAGTTCTCTGCTTCCTAGGTCAGAAGCTTGTTTATTTTGTCTCTGCGGCTACGTTCAGTCCCAAAAATAAACACTTGTAGAAAGCAAGCTATAAATAAAAAAATTAAAAAAGTTCCGATTATTGGCATGCCTCATATTGTACAAGTTACTTTTTTTAACTTCCCTCTCCATATCATCATTTTGGGAGATTTTCCTCTGAGCATGCACAAAATGCTAGTAATAATGATAAATTTTTGTTTGTTTTTGAAGTTAATTAAAATATAAATATGGTGGCCCGCTCACCTTTTGTCTTTGTTTTTAGTCCTCTTGAAATAACACCTCCACTCTGTTACAAATACTCTACATTTACAACTTCATCAGCACCACATACAAACACATATGTAAGATCTAGTAAAAAGAGGGATTTTTTGGGGGGGTGACTTAAAAAGAAATCTGAATAAAAGAAAAAAAAGAACAAAAAAAACACAAAGATGAAGAAATTTTGCTGCTTAATTGGGACTGCTAGCCAACACTAACTGAGATGCCTTTATTAACTATCTAATTATTTGCACTGTAGATGCCATGTCCTCTTCTCTGACCATGGAAGGCCCTCGCAGTGCTTTTTCCACCTCTTCCAGCTCCATCATGCATTCCAGTAATTTAGCCAATGACCAGAAACCAGTTCAAGGCAGCAATGTTGATCCAGATGACAGCAGGAGTGGCAAAGTGGTACCAGAGGTTGCTGGAGCAGAAGGTGGAAATGGTAACGGCAGGGGCAGCAGTGAGCTAGCAGGAGGAAAAGGTCTAACAACCCAGGAAGCCCAGCTACATCACCCAATGACCCCCTCTAAGCGTCGCACCATATTGAACATCTCTCCACCTCCAGAAGATTTGTTTGATGATAGCCGTATGTCCTGCCAGGATGAAGTGACCCTGGATTCAGAGCAAAGTAACAGCATCTGGATGGATGACTCTCTCTCCAACTTCAGTATCATGAGCACTGTGTCTTACAATGACAACACAGAGGTGCCACGGAAGTCCCGCAAGCGTACCCCTCGTCAGAGGCCTGGCCCTAAAACGGCGCCTGCAGAGGAAGGCAGCATGGATGTGTTTGATGCAGATAGTGCCAAAGGCCCACACTTTGTCCTGTCACAGCTAGGCCCTGACAGCAAGGGAGGACATAAAGGAAGGTTTGTACTTATTTTGAATTATTTTAACTGTTATATTATCATCACCAGAAAATGTTCACATGCCCCTCTGCATTACATTACTGGTCAAATTTGCATTCATACATTAGAATTATTTAAGTAACCTTTCATTTGATAGTTTCTTTGGTAGTTGCACCAGCCCTTTAGTAGTTTTGTAGGTACTCAGTCTTTTTCCCACTATACCTTTAGAGACCCTACTTAATATCCTCAATCAGCCCACATCATCATTGTCATTGTAGGAGGAGGTAGTATCAGGAAATGACACGTTGCCACACACCAACAGATGGAAATCTTTAGCAAACTGATCTGGCTCTAAATTTCCCACCACACTTTGACTGAAGGAGAGCGGTTAGATCAGAGGGGAGGGAGGGGCAGGATACTGAAGTACAAACAATGGTCAGCCACAGTGAATCACAGAGCCTCTCTCAAAGACCTAGGATAAGCAGAGCAGATTAAATAAACAGATAACGCTGAACGTTTTAGGAGCTGAGGATAGAATATGTTTGGTTGATGGAGACTCTCTTAGCTCTGCATTGCTCAGAGCACCATGGTAACTTCAGAGCAGTTTCACTATTGTGACTATGAGAGCTATTTGCTGCAGCAAGCCCCAGCCAGTTATATACAGATATATAATACTGATATGGGTCATGTTGTGTTTTGCCTTCTTTCAGTAGGGTTCTGAACCTAAGGTTGTTGCAAATAGTTGCAGGGATTAAGTTGAGGACATACTTTTTAATCCACCATAGGGCCAAACGATGCCAGCTAGGCTATGTGTACAACAGTAAAATTGCTAGAAAATGTTAGAATCAAAGGTCATCTGCTTGTGTCTATGTCAAATCGGTCTTTGCTGCAGCTCTGACGAACCTCAGACTACAAATCGGAAAGGAGGAACTCTTTCGATGCAGTTCCCGCAAAAAAGCGAGGGGAAAGAGTTGAAGATCCTCATCCAGCCTGAGACCCAACACCGAGCCCGCTATCTGACTGAAGGCAGCAGGGGATCAGTGAAAGACCGCACTCAGCAGGGCTTCCCTACTGTAAAGGTAACAATAAAACCCCTCTGTAGTCAATGTTCAGACTCCACTGTTATAGTATGCCTTTGTTTAAGGTTAGGTCAGGCTAAACTTATAGTTACATGCATCAAATGTTTTCACTTGGTGACAGCTCTGGACTGTGTTCACTGACAATGGTTTTCTAAAGCGTTCCACTTATGGGGTGGCTGTGGCTCAGGAGGTAGAGCGGGTCATCTACTGATCGGACGGTTGGTGGTTCGATCCCTGGCTACCCCAGTCCGCATGCCAAAGTATCCGCAAGATACTGAACCCCCAGTTGCCCCCGATGCGTTCATCGGAGTGTTAGATAGTTAGATAGATTGCATTTACAGTATAGAGGGAAGTGCTTGCATGAATGTGTGTGAATGGGTGAATGAGGCATATTGTATAAAGTGCTTTGAAGTTTTGAACTTCCAAGTTGAGTAGAAAAGCGCTATATAAGTCCATTTACCATTATGTTCAAGTGGATATCTACAGTGGTGTAAAAAAGTGTTTGCCCCCTTCCTGATTTCTTATTTTTTTTGCATGTTTGTCACACTTAAATGTTTCAGATCAAACAAATTTAAATATTAGACAAAGATAACACAAGTAAACACAAAATGCAGTTTTTAAATGAATTAACTGTGATTAACCACATTTTTTTGAAAGCTGAGTTCAATTTTACCAGCCACACCCAGACCTGATTACTGCCAGACCTGTTGAATCAAGAAATCACTTAAATAGAACCTGTCTGACAAAGTGAAGTAGGCTAAAAGATCTCAAAAAGCAACATATCATGCCAAGATCTAAACAAACAGCTGAGAAACAAAGTCATTGACATCGATCAGTCTGGAAAGGGTTACAAAGCCATTTCTAAGGCTTTGGGACTCCAGTGAACCACAGTGAGAGCCATTATCCACAAATGGAGAAAACCTGGAACAGTGGTGAACCTTCCCAGGAGTGGCCAGCCTACCAAAATTACCCCAAGAGCGCATCGACAACTCATCCAGGAAGTCACAAAAGAACCCAGATCAACATCTAAAGAACTGCAGGCCTCACTTGCGTCAGTTAAGGTCAGTGTTCATGATTCAACA
>VUQI01001919.1:13134-24165 GCA_015106735.1 Paratilapia polleni | reverse complement strand
GCCATCCTCAGCCCAAATCCAAGCCAGCCAACACCTGAAGCTTATTAAACATAAGTCTTCACTGCACCATAGATGTAACTTGAAACTCATACTGACTTTTAGGGAGAGCTTCATAAATCTTTTTTGCTTCTGTCCTTCCTTGCATCAACATTTCTTCTATGTCCCGCAGAATGTTGAAAACTTTCGCCAATCAACTATTAACAAAATATTTAAACTTTTCAGGCATACTAAACAAATGTAGCACACTGGCAAAGGCTTGGAGGAAACATGTAAATATTGATTTCTGTTGTGAAATTGAATCTGTGCTCATTAAAAATGGGTGGTGTTATGAGTAGCCATGTGGAGAAAATGTGAAGCTGTTAAGTTTTAAAGAATATGTGAATTGTTTTTTATTGTAAAGGAAGAGGAATGTTAAAAGAGAATTACACTGAAGCTACTATAAACTGTAACATTATTGCCATAAAAATACAGGACAGTCATTCAATTCAATTCAATTCAATTCAATTTTACAAAACAAAACAACAGTCGCCTCAAGGCGCTTTATATTTTAGGGTAAAGACCCTACAATATTAGACAGAAAACCCCAACAATCAGACGACCCCCTATGAGCAAGCACTTGGCAACAGTGGGATGTCATGTACCCTTCTGTATGAATACAGCAAGTTACTCTATATTTATACAGTATAATGCAGTACTTTTTCCTTTTTGGAGCATAAAGACTCAGGAGAATGTCATTTTTAATATTCACATCATTCATTTAGAAGTGTTGATGTGATGGTTATTTCAGTTTTTGTGTTTAGACTTTGATTGTTGTGAATGTGTAATGTGGTTTCCAGTGTTTGCGTGACTGAGAACAGAGTTAGGGTTTAGCTGCAACGGGCCACCATGACAGGGAATCCTGTAGCAATTAATCAGATCTGGTCAACCATTATTTTCAGGATGTCTGTTAAAATGCTGAATACTATAACATTCCCATAAGCTTGCAGTGCAAGCAGTAGGGGGATTGAGTCAAAAGCTGATATCTTGTCATAGTTTAAGAAAAAAAGGACAAAATATTAATTCACGCTATATGGAAAAGGATATGCAATTATGTTTTGACAGTCGTGAATCGTTCACGGAGAGTACATTGGGAAAACTGTACTGTCCATATTACAATATATTGACAACCAAACAGCTGATAATGTTTTACTGTGAGGCTTATAGTCTATACAGCACAGTACCATAAACATTTTTCCATCAAAAAACATTTGGTGGAGATTCCAGTAGGTACAGTGTAAAATGATGATCAATATAGCTGCTGCTGCTGTCCTTGATGGGTGTCTCAGGAGGTAGAGTGAGTTATCTACCAAATGGAAGGTCAGTGGTTCAATTCCTGGCTTTTCCAATCTGCATGTTGAAGTATCCTTGGGCAAGCAAAAGTGTCACATTGGAGTGTGTGTGAACGTTAGATAAAAGCACTTGGGCATAGGAAAAGTGTGTGATTGGGTGAATTAGGGTTGTATTAACTTGTAGTGCTCAATTAGAGTAGAAAAATGCTATATAAGTACCAACTTCACTCTTATCCAGTTCAAGATTGTGGGATGCTGGAGGCTATTCCAGCTGTCATAGAGCAAGATGCAGTCTATCAAAGCACTTTGCTGTTATTTATAATGGAAATTTCTGACTGCGCACATGTGTGTTGTTACTTTGCAAAAAGAGATGCTTCTGGCTATATATCGAAGGTTGTAAAAAATATAAACAGGAAAGAATGCTAAAGAAAATCACTGCAACTCTTACATTCTTGTTGAAAAAACAAAAAACAAAAAACAAACAAACAAACAAAAAAAAAAAAAGGAAAAAGTAAGGCAATCCAATAAGAGTACTTTGTTATGAGTTGGATACAAATATAACTTTCACCAGCCTTCAACCTTATGTTTATTGCTTTTTATTATATTTAATGTTACCACAAGCAATTCTGAGCAGGAAATGAAACAGTTTGTGTGTGGTAACATAAAATATGGGCTTAAAAAGGAAGTTTGAGCCAATGTACATTTCTGTAACATTGGTGAAAACCAAAAATGGTAATTGCAACAGTGTTGTGTGTTGTTGTGCTGTAGCCTGCCTCCAACAGCAAACTTTAAACCCTGCTTTCATTGGACGCCGCAGCTACAAAAACAACAAACAAGTGAAGAAGTAAGATGGATACAGGAATACTGTATGTATTTGTGGATAGAATAAACATGAAGACTAGTGAAGACAAACCACGGATGTATGAAAAATAAAACTGAATGCCACTCTATAATAAGTTACCATACTCATACCTACACTGGCCACAGGTTGTTGGCTCCGTAGAGCATTCACACTAGAGTCCTTCTCCAGCCAAGCCTGTTGAAAGCATACACATTCCAGATAGCCTCCTCCTGGATCTTTTGACTGCCAGCTAAATGCTGTAAAAATAGACTTTCTTGATGCCAAAAAGAATAATTTCAGTGTGTATATGGCCACTATACACTAAAATAGACTGATGAACCAAAAAACAAACACAACCCCAAAACATCATTTCAATGCAGCACATAATATTTCTATGATTTCTTTGGCAACATTACTCACATAAATGAAGCATCTTTACACTGAAGTGAAAAAGAACAACAGAAGCCTGAAAGTCGAACCAGAAAGTACAGGAAGAGATACCTAATGGAGGCCTAAAGGTACGTTTAGTTTACCTTAGACATGAATATATCAGCAGGGAAAGGGAGAAAATCAATACCATGACTTGCAAGAACACCAAAGCCTTAAAATATATCCGAACATCTGTGTGCTATTCCCACATAAGCAAGAGACACAGCAGCAAGATGTTCCAGACCTGGGGGACCCGGTTTGAATTTGTGGCTGCATCACAGACAGCCACAGCCAGAGCCCTGGGCTTAGAGCTGCAGAGTTCACGACACGTTTCCCTCCCTGGAAAAAATGAGTGATCTCTGCCTACAATAAAAACTGGGCAGCAGCTTGATGTGTGTTTATATATGTGTGTATGTGTACATGAAAGTGTCAGTGGGCAGGATTGGCAGCAGCTGCAAAGAAAGGGAATGGCATCAAAACAGAGAGCGGCATGGAGAAGAGTGGAGGTGTTACAAACTGGGGATGTGCACAAAGGGCCCTCTGTGCAGGAGTGTTTGGTGGGTCGCGCACACACCTTCTTCAACCTGCCGCCACGACCTTCCCCGGGGGAACCTTCCGTTCTCAAGCTGCCCAGCGTGACCGGGGTGAGCTCACCTAAATAACACGACAAATAAGGAAAAAGTGAGTGCAGAAAAAACATGGGGAGAGCCGAGTAAAGAAGGGAAAAATGATGGCGCAGCAGCGGCAACAGGCTGTTGAAAATGGATTTCACCTCTCTAGTGACAATGTTTCATTGTTTCAAAGAGGAGGGGGAAAAAAAACCACTGGAACTGAGGAATGTGTGTGTCTCATTCATTACCCCCATTTTCTTCTGTTTAAAACATCCCCTGTAATAATAGTTGTGCTCACATATATAAATACAAGAGTGATTTCCTTTGGCAACCGGAGCACTTATGACATCTACCCCCAACAAGCAAAAGAGACACTGAGACTGTGTATGTCTGTGTGAGAGACGGCTGAGAAAGTGCGTGTTTATAGACTCAGGCATGCTTTTGTGTATTTATGCGTCTGCGAAGCCCTCATGGTTTATACTAGAAACTCTTTACCCCCTGCAGAACACAGACCATCTGACTAGCTAGTTGGCACTCAATGCTTCTTGCCAAATCTGCTACCCCACAGTGCAGCTTAATGCTAATAAAAACCCAAAGCACTAAACAAACCTTTTCAGGGGAAAATTGTAGTGGAGGGAAAAAACCAAAAACAAACAGTGGAAAAAATCTATTTGATTCCTGTTGGGTTTTTCTGTTGTTGTTGGGAGTTTTTTTGGATTATTGTGGAACCGGCAGTGTCAGAATCCCCAGAGCTGTGCTGTTGTTGTTTTAGTGGCATTGTTGTTCACAACGGGGCCTCCTCAAAACCCACACTAAAGTGAAACTCAAAATCCAAACGTTATGGCTAAAGTCAAACACCAAAGAGGACAAGCGTCCAGAAAGCGGTACCGGCCAACTAAACAAACCAACTGGATAAACCACAGCAGAGTGGGAGGCAAGCATCGAGTCAAAAATGTTTTTTAACCCTGCCTGTCAGTACAGGTTGAGATCAGCAGACAATTTTCCATATGGAGCTCCGCTAAACCTTAAAGATTAACTCTCTGATTCTCTCATGAGAATCCAGACAGAATCCTTTGTGATGGGAAACACACACGAGAGGTGAGATTAATTCCAAAGAATGCAACAATCCAAAGAGTCCTTCATTTACAGGGACCCTCCTCCTCCCTTTGTCTCTATTTCCCCTCTTCCGATAGAGTGGAGATCCATTCAAAAGAGTGGGACGTAAATATTTACAGTAATTAGATACATGCATGTAAGGACACGACTTCCGTCTACAAAACTCTGAAGCCACCACCATGTTTAGATCATAATGTCAGATAGTTAGACAGTTACTGGGGAAATGAAACACAACCCAAACTCTCCTGTCAATCAGTCTGTCATGGGTCGGTCAGAATACATTATTTTACAACATCCACAACCTCCTTTGTGTTGAAATTAAATTTTAAATGATTTAACGTTTGTTCAGGAGTCAAAACAGAGGCAGGTGTAAATTCCTGATTTTATATGCTACATGTGAAAACATGCAGGTTGCACTTATCACATCACATATTTTTCTGGATGAAAACACCTTAGACTTGAAGGGTATTTCTCCTTCAAGGGCTTAGAGCAAAATTGCTTCATTGACCTCTTAATTAAATACTGAACTTTGACCTCCTACCAAAAGGATTCTTTGTGGTTTCCCCATGGTGGGGATTCAGAAAATTCAATGTGAGATGTGGTGGAGCATGCAGAACTAAGAGGCTTGGCTTGATAAAAGGGCTTGACATGTTATGAAACAAAGAGGTGAGAGTAGGAATAACTCACCTCTGTTGTCTGACTAGATCTATAGTGCCAAAAGTGTCAATGAAAACTAGAAGAGCTATTAATCAATGCTAGATTACAGGGGTCCCTGTAGGTTTAGCTCATATGCAAAAAGTTGACATGAGTGGAGGAGACAGAGAGTATGTAGTTTGCTTCTTGGGGAATGTTTCTCAGGCCTTCTGAATGGGCCAAAACACACTCATCTGTGGTGGCTAAGCAGATGTCTGCCTGGGCTGATGCATGCCTCTATGCTTGATTTTCTGTTGCCAGCACTGACAGGAAGTGATCTGCCGATGCTGCCCCAGGACAGAGTGCACGGCCTGTAACCGATTTTGACATATTCTTGAAGAAGGATGGTCCTGGCTCTCATCTGGCAGGCAATCAACTAAGACTAAAGATAAACCTAAAAGGAAAAATTCCCATTGTCACGGCTTTTCTTTGTAGTTTTTCTAATTTCGCCTTCTTTAGTAATGCTGTCTACCTTTAACATCAAGGGTAAGTGTTTACCTGTCATTCAGTGCATGGCAGCAAGATGATGTGTGTGATGGCTTTAAATGGAACTATAGTTGATTATATTGCACAAACATGTCATCTAGAACCAATCGTATTGTTTGAGGTATTTTCACAAGAAGCTGTCTTTCTACAGACAGCTATATCATGAGTAGTAAGTCATTCCAAAGAGCCTGGCTGGGCTGCTTGAAGAAGAAGCTCATAATCAGGCTGTGTGTGCAGCCTGTCTCTCACACCTGGACCGGCTCCAGGGGCCGTGCTTTAAAGACCTGTCAGTCAAAAGCTTAAGCTCCTTTGTGCTGACTTAGGGCACCACTTATCCCTCCCCCTCCAACAGCTGCACCTGACTGAGCTTGTGCTGGGACGACACCTCACCTCAGGCGAAAAAACACAGCACCCTTTACCCGCTGGTATATGTGCCAGCCGCTGCGTCACAGAAAGAGAGAGAGAGAGAGGTGGAAAAGGGTGAGAACAGAATTTGCTTTTTGTCATTCTCAGTGATTTGTGAGAGAACAAGTTGGATGTTAGAGTGGGAAAATGCTTGGATATTGCCACACCTCGCAGATAACTCCACGCATTCTGATTTCCCTCATAGATCTTGGCAGGGTGAGGTGAAGTGAGATACCGTAAGAAAATAAAACATGGGCCTCACAGCACTGGACCTGAGCCCCTTTCACACAGTCAGTATGCTGAGTGGTGCCAGAGCAAACATGGTGGCTGTTATTGTAGAGGACATGTACATACAGTTAAGATTATACTGCTCAACGAGCACTGGCCTGTCTTAAAGCCACTGTGAATAGAAGAACAAACACTGGGAGGAGCGCTCTCTCTGACACACACATTTTACACATGAAGTGAAAACACGCAGCCACGCATACACACGTGTATCCATGCATTTAGCTTCAGCCAACCGTGAACTCCCAGGCATCCACTTTCACCCAGCCTGACTGTTCGTCTAGCGACCCCACCGTTCGGCGTCCAAATGGCACAATTATCTGCAATTTATGCTCAGACAAAACGGATCACTTCCCCAGTAAATGAAATTCCCCATTAGGAAAAGCAACAAGGGGGAGGAGATAAGGTCAGTAATACGTTCCCTGGTATTTTCTCTGGTATGGGACAAGAGAGTGCACAGTGGATGCCCCTTTGCCCCTTTCCCAGAAATAAAACAGCACAGATAAATCAAGGATCAGGTGTTTTGGAGAGGTTTCTAAATTCCTTTAAAAGCAAAGTAAAGAAAGGATGGTGGTTCCAACATGAGAGCAGGAAGACTCATTAAGAAAACCCTTAACTTCCTACCATTCCCTCAAGGACAGTCACAGCCATTACAAGAGTGAGTGATGAGAAATTAAAAAGCCGTGGAAATCCAATGCTATGCTTGGATCCAACTGCATTTCCATTAGCTTTTCAGATATCCATTAATCATGTTAATGAGCCTGAAGAAGTCAGTGGCAAAAACAAGAGATCACTGAGACATTGTTTTGCAAATGTTGGTGCAGGTTATAAAGAGCTCTGGCTAGTCTCCAGCTCTGCTCTAACCAGGAAACAATAACAAGTGTATCTATTTGACTCAGTCTGTATCATGTTGACATTGCAAACTTGGCCAAAACAATTGTTTCAAAGGACTACAAGTGAATGTATGTATACTGGATTTCTTCCCAGTGTGTCTCGTTAAAGTGTCACTTATGACAAACAAAACTGTTCAAACTTAAAAGTCATTTTTTTAAAAGGCATAGCCAAGCTTGGCAGGGTGAGCTCAAGTTTCCCGGATGCTTAAACAAATTCAAAGTTTGTCTTGATTTATCTTTCATCTTACTATACTATACTATATCTTACTATAGTTGGTGTGCTTGTTGGGACACATAGGCTTTAACTTTTATATGTACTCAGATGTATGAGTACGTACACAGACGTGCATAGAGACACACACCTTAAAGGAAAATTCCATCCTTGAACTCTCTTGAAGTGATCAATCTTTTTGCTCTGTGCGATGCAACAGTGTTGCAATGTTCTTTTCAAGTGTTTCTTTGCCATTCCTCATCTACAGCACTCTGCTGGGTATTATTTCCAAGATTTCCAAAAATTACTAACCCCTTGTCCTCTGCATGAGTTGAATTGAAAAGGGATGGCAGACAGAACAGTAGTGGTAGCAGTTGCACAGCAGCAGTAAGAGTCCTTTCCCGGCTCAAAAAAGTGTCAGTAGGCCCAATTAAAATACAAACGATTGCAATGACAAATGCAAAGCAGTAGGTCTGAGGTGCATGGATCTTTTGGGCATCTCCAAATCCAAATGCTACTTTGCATCATGTCCTGTATGCACAGAGTGCAAAAGTGCTGGATGAAGTTGAATATAAATCAGAGGGTGTGACGGCCAATAAATTCACTTTTGGCCAGTCACACTTTGAGCCAGCCTTGCGAGTAGCAGTGACACATGATGACAACAGCTCAACAAATGGAAAAAGACGACCCCAAGAAATTACATTATCATCTGGATGATGCTGAGCAACACTAGCTGAACATACAACAAATTAAAATCTGTTGCCAGAAGCAGAGTGTTTTTTATGCTTTTTGTTAAATAAATAAATAAATGTTTAGATGGACATAACAGTCAAAGCTATAATTTGTAGTTTTACTGTATATCACACCAAAAATGAATGCTTCATACAGTAAAATGTGTTATAGCAGCATTTGCACTGTCATGCATTTTATGCATTAATGCATTAATATGACACACAAGATTGTTGATCAGCCATCGTCTTACTAATACCTAAGAGAATCCTCAGTCATAATGGGCCAATTGGATGTCTCTAGTGCTGATTGTAGAAGCCTGGTTTGAATTGTGTGTGCCACTGCCCTTCTCAAATTGAGGGAGCAGATTTGTCTATACATGTGGCCTGCTGCCCAGCTATGTTGTTAATCAATCAAAAGAGAGGTTTTTCAATTAATGTAAAGTAGATATGGAAAAAATGTATTGTATGATTCACTTATAGTTGGTGTGATCAAAAAGGTCCAGGACTGGATCTTTAAAAATCAAAAATCTTACCTGAATGACATTTAGCTGATCACTTCAAGATCACCTTCTTGTGAACCTCTGGACTGTTTTCAGCTTGGCTGCTATTATTTTTATTTTTATTTTTTTTAGCAATCCATATGTTCCATTGCACTTGTGCCTCTGCAGGGCATGCTGGATCTCTTCCAATGTGTCAAAACTGTTATCCTTCAACTTGATTTTGATTTTCAGAAAGCGGATGGAGTTTATTTTTTTTTTTTTCAGTCATAGCATTTTACTCAGAGAATGCAAACATTAATTTAAAATATGTTATTGCCACCAAAAATGACTTGGTTAGGTTTAGGAATGAAAAATGTCTTGGTTAGGTCTAGAAAAGGATCACAATTTGGGTAATACAATTACCACTTTATTTAAAGCTCTGTTTTCTTGGTTGCCTGGGTAATGCGTCCCTGCTTAGATAGATAGATAGATAGATATCTGTGTTTGTGTGTGTGTGTGGCTCTATGTGTATGTATGTGACAACTGTTCATCCTATCTACTTCACACTTAATGTGCAATGTTTAGTTTGAAGTCATTTGAATGAAAGGTTCTTGAGTAACATACAAAGAGAAACATTAAAGAACAGTAGCTCGACAGAGGTGATTTGTAAAAGAAGCAGCACCTAGTTAAAGCATATGTTCTCCAGGATTACCCTGGGGAACCAGCTGCAGCTAAAAAAAAACCTGCCTTATGATCACCTAAAGTGACAGAAACTCAACAGTGTTGTGCTCTGTGCACTGCAAATTGGAAACAGTTTATTGCACCAGAACCGTTGCTATGTAGGATCACTGGAAGCCAAAGCATCCCGGACAAAAGCAGCAGACACCACCAGTTTACTTTTTGTGCCCAAACAAGCATGAATTATATTAGGATTATTAACATACTGCACATTTCGGCTGGTTCTGAGCAGGCATGTTTCAACAAGTCTGGTAATTATTTGGGTTTATGGGTTGTATGGGTTTGTCACTACAAGAGAACTATTTTAACATTTGTGTAGTAAGTTGATCCACTGTTATTTAAGTAAAAAGATCATCATGCTTTAAAATATCTTAAAGCTGTAGCTTTTTATTTTACACATACATCACAAGTTGTATTTTAGTCCAGATTAAAAAAAAAAAGAAAAAGAAATAGTGTACCACAGTGTTACAATCTGAATAAAAATCCCACTTTATTTAAAGAAACCAACATAATGGTTGATGAGGATTGTTTTGAACATAAACAGTTTACATATTTATATTTCTTCTGTCAATAGCCCTACTGTGCAAACACACCTGCATGCACCCACATACACATGAATCCCAAGGTCACTTGTCTATGAAAGATTAAGAGACTAAATGGCTGCTGTGTGGAGCTCTAATGACTGATCTGTCATCAGTTTTCATTAAGTGCCCTGGTTTTACCAAGGTGAGACAGTTCTGTCTACACACTCTGGATCGAGTCACTGAACTGAGGGTCATGAAAGGGAACAGAGAGAAAGTTGGAAAAGCAGAGTGATCTGAACTTGCAGTAAAAGACTGGAGCAGGAAAGAACCTGGTGTTGCATGTTTGGCATGTGCGTACACAGCCTATGACTTGGGTCATAGGCTCTGTGTCCTTAAAGGCAAATTCCAGCAAAGTCATCATTTGGAAGAAAAATAGCATGCTTCATGGATTTCTGAGTAGTCTACAAGATGTGTTGCTTGGGCAATCTCGTGCTTCGATTCCCAAATGAGCCGCTTATTTTGGTGTTCCAATTAGTAAGTATCTTACTGCTTGTAAGATATCAGCTGAAAGCCAAAGACTGAGTACAGGACAGGAACCAGAACCTTCAGTGTGTCACCTCAGACAGAACACACAGCAACTTGAAGAGATTTCTCTCTAAAGGCCAGGAACACTGCTGACAGTGTTTAGACAACTGCTTAAATCTCTGTTTTCCGCTTTAACTCAACCTATCTCCTCTTTTCTCTTCCATCCTGTAATTCCAGGAAATTGGTAGGAAGAATCATAGAGAAGTCAGAGACAGACAGAGAAGCAGCAAACATATAAAATAAACGAAAAGACAGATTTCATTCTGTCACTAGATGGTGCTGGAATCTCCAATAACTTTGGAAGTGAAAAGTGGTAGTAAATGGCATTTGAAAAATATAATTTAAGCTGACCAAGTGGAAAGCTTCCTATCACTTCTTTTAAAAGAGAAAAGTCAAGGACATCTAGAGAATATCAGAAGCAGAGATGTGTTTTCCCATTGCAGCCCAAGATAACATTAGCTTCAGTGAGATTAACAGAGGTTTGAAGAAAGCCATTTCTTTTTAAATTAAACATTAATATCAAAGGCAAATATTGAACATAAATGATTGACTGCGTTTATCACAGTCAAACAAACAACTCCGATAGCCATCTGGAACAGAGACTATCCTAAAATGCCCTTCCAAAACTGCACTTATAAATAGCTTTAACTCAAATCCCTGAAAGAGACAAAAAAAA
>VUQI01001919.1:0-13114 GCA_015106735.1 Paratilapia polleni | reverse complement strand
CTAAAATTAAAGGGAAAAAAAAAAAAAAAAAAAAAAAAAAAAACACAAAACCAAAAAAAAAAAAAAAAAAAAAAAAAAAAAGGCAAGGAAAAACAACCAGAGAGTTAACATGCTTCCACTTCCAAGAATAGGCTGTACCACAAAGTCCCGGATTGGATTTTGTGATAAGCCAGCCATATGAGCTGCATTCTCGATCTTCTCTGA
Organism: Paratilapia polleni; assembly: GCA_015106735.1. Lineage (NCBI taxonomy): Eukaryota > Metazoa > Chordata > Actinopteri > Cichliformes > Cichlidae > Paratilapia > Paratilapia polleni. The sequence continues at coordinate 12,910 of VUQI01001919.1, read as the reverse complement.
CCCGGCTGCATGTGAGCCGTAATAACAAAGGCACTCAGCAGTGGGCCCCAGGGTCCGTTTACTCAGTGGCGTAATGTTTGTGCTCTCATGCCCTCACAGCAGCCCAACACAGCCCTTATCAGGGGCCCCGGCCTAGCTCGCCATGGATCTCTGGTAGGCTGCAGCTACATCGCACTGTGTATTCTACTACTGCAAACAACCCTTTCACAAAGAGAAAAAAAGAGTGACGGGTGAGGAGGTAAAGAGAAGGATAAAAAACAGAGGGTTCTGATGCCTGGGGTTTTGGTTGCTTTCCATAAAGGGGCCTCCATCCCAGCTCCTCTGGAGGGAAAGAGGAGAGGAGGGTGGAGGGTCGGAGTGCATTCCTCTCTCCTCAAGCCCTGGAGGGGTGTCAGCTTTGGCTGCAGAATGGGGAATGAAGGCAGGTCTAAGCCCCTGCAGACACGCAGGCCTCGGCTGGCTGGAGACAGAAGGATCCCTGGGTCCATCAGTTTCCACCAGTTTGAAAGATTTGACTGACGAGAGGAGCTCTCTGATCTCTCTCTCTCATTACACATGGATGTACTGTACAAAACCTTTCTCGGTGTGAGAATAAAACTGTTACTGGAAGAAAAGCTTGAAAACAACAAGGGGAAAGTGTTGATAGAAAACATGTCCTGCTGCGAACTGAGTTGAACTCATTTCAGTTGTTTGGTGAGTCACAGTGCCAGTCCAACCAGGGTAGAAAATGACTGTTCCACATTTTCCATCCTTATTGCTGCTTTTTGGGATTTTCTCCTTGGCTGGTACAGGCAGTCAGCAGGCTGGCATGGACGCTGTAATTTCCAGTTCTGTCCTTTCTCAAAACGCCTCAAAGAATAGTGCTTTATGTCACTCTCAGGCCAGTTCAGTCTAATTGGAAATACTGCATCTTTAAATACCTTCCAACCACTGCAGAATTTTTGTTTTTTTTAAGCGGTTTTCTACGAAAGAATTGCAACAGACATGAAAAGAAATCAGCCAGAAGTAATGATAATACCACTCTGAAAAAAAACCCAAAAAACTTCCACATCCAAAATGAAATCAAAATTTCCTTTTTAAAATTAGCTTCAGTTTTGGAATGCCTGTGATTGATGCGGAAATCTTCCCAAAACCGACTAAAAGACCTTTTTGAGCTCAGAGGAAACCATTCCACACTGTGACCAAAAGAGGCCTTCATTTAACTGAGCAGCCAATTCACCAAGCCACAGCTCTCTGCTGACCTCATATTCTCTCTGGTTTTTCCTAAAAACCAATAGCGAAATAGGATGCAGGCCTGCAGACTGTTTTGAATTGCACCCATTAGAAGGATAGACACAGGATAGACACAGAGGTGGAGCGCTCTTTTTTGGTCCCCAGAAGTGGAGGAATGTTAAGCATATCCCTAAGGAGATTAGGGGTCTCCTTGGTATAGCATACAGCTTTTCCTCGATGTGCCAAAGGACCCGTGCAGATCAAAGCCACCTCGGACTTCCTTGTCATTAGCCGTGGCTTATCCCCAAATGCTTTCACCCTCTGATACTGACCCCCCTCATTATCCCAGCACACCCATCACTTCGGCTGGCTTTGGAAACAGAGTGCAGGGCTCTGGCGCAGGATGTGATTCCCCTCTTTAAGACCCCCTTCCTCTCTTATTGAAAAAGTTACACTTTGTCAAATTCAGATGTAAACAGCACTAGCTAAGAAGGCTGTGCACATGACATGTACACACAACAAATTTAATGCTTTCTAGTTACAATGGCTTTTATGAGTAATATCTATTTATATAGATAAATCATTATTGAACACAGCATTAAAATCACTAATACCAAACACAAAGACTTATGAGGAAAGATGCTATGTGTTTAAGCAAACAGAAAAATGAAGCCTAAACGGAAAACTGGTGAAAAATAGTTTGTTTTGAAAGTATTGCTTATTCTTTTTTCCTATTTCTCTTCCTTTGTTTATAATACTAAATGTGAATTTGTTAACATTCCTCCATTGGTCCTTTGCCATCTGGAAGTCATTAATGTCAGGTTTTTGCATGCCAAGAAGGTTATAGGCATATTTATACACTTATGGCTCCTAATCAAAACTGAGATCAGCCATCTGAGCCAGACATTTACAGTATATATTGGAGAAAAAGAAATACTTGCTTCAAGGGTTGTGTGGTGGGAAGGGATTTGTAATCAGTATTCAGAGAAGTCACAGAAAAGATAAAAATATGATAGCCTCCACTCAATTGTTTGAGCCATGAACAGCTGAAGCAGTAATAGATTACTCTTGACTCCATTCAAGCCGCCAGCAGGAGTCTAACCAGCCCCCCTATCACTAAAGTCAATACAGTTCGATTAGGCATGAAGGAAGCAGGTTAAAAGTGCCTTTGTTCCAACATTTATGAAAGCGTTCCTTTATACTGTAAATTATCCAGTTATAACACGGGAACAAGCCTGTCACAGAGATGGATTTTCTTCCCTCAAAGCATAAAAGCATATAGTGCAAAGCAATCCAAGCGTTCAGTGTGTTTGCTCAGGGTGTGTGAGGCCCGCCGTGGTGGAGCTTGCTTGGGGTTGCTGGGAAGGCCACCTTAGCATGAGAGAGCTTGCACACCTGTTCTCTGTTTGGTCAACAGTGCAGTCGTAGCTGGGTCACACAGCACAATGCTATCACTGCCGATCTGGAGAGCAATCCAGTGCTTATCACTTATTGGCTCTGATTGCAGCCATTCAGGCCAATTAGGAGCTCTCCCTCCTGTTCAGCGAGATCCTGCCCTCCGGCAGTGCGGCCCGCTCCACGGCTGCTCTAGTTCCTGGACCGGGCCGAGCCAGCTGGGGCACTGAGGGAATTAAGATTTAAGCAAACATCGCTGGATGTCAATTCCCACATATGGATATGTTTGTAGAAAGGAAAACGTAGGTGGAGCAGTGGCTGTTACAACAGTGAAAACCTTGTCATAGCAATTAAGTAAAACTGTTTTCACAAAAGTAAAGTTCCTGCTGAGTGGTTTGCACTTTTTCATGGATGATTGGTTTCACTTTACTTTGCTCTGAGGCAAAAAAGGGAATTTTGGTTTGGACTGAACTTTCAACCTTTCAGTGACAGAACTCTCTAGCAGGCCACCCTGTCTTGACAACATTATACTGACTGTGATGTATGTGTTCTATCCGCACAGAACCAGCTACACAATTATTAAATTAAGCTCTGGAGTTGCCCTGGTGAGGATCAGTTCTGCTAAATGAGGTTGTGCTGGTGAGATTAAGAGAAAGCAGGGTGCTGTGAGCTTTCCCGGCCAAAGCCCTCCGTTGTGGATGAAAAAATCAGGATCTGGCGCTGACCCTGTTCATGCTTCTGCTCAGTTCTCAGGAAGCAGTAGGAAAGGAGGGGAGGACTTTGAACACACCTCAAAATACATGCACACACACTGATTATTTCTCTTGGATGGACGCATTGGTGTACATCACCAGCCTGGCCATGTTTGACCATTGCCTTGGTGACGATTCGCAGTCTAAGCCATTAACACCATGGGCCCAGTGGAAATCTTGACACAAACCTGGCAACATGTGCATGTTGTCCACGCACATGTGGCATCTAAAAACGGTAAATTAGATGTAGAAAATAGAATCAATCTTTTCATGCCTGAGTGAGACTCTGCCAGTGTATGACGCCAGCATCATGCCTGCTCACAGTGTTTGCGTGTGACTGTGTGGGCAGGTGAAAATGTGCGAATCAGCCCAGTATCTGAAAATAACCAAGAGGTTCATGGAATCAGGTTAATGATTCTTTTTTGTCAAATATCTATGTGTAATGCTTGGAAATGGCTACCGTCTGCTGACACATCCAGTACACTAGCTGACTAAACCAACCACAACTTCTAGCTATCAGTTGGGGAAGAAGGAGTATCGGGGTGCAGCTATAACTATGGTCTGCTGCCAGAGGTTTAGTTAGCCTTGGCCTTGGGTGGCCCTTTAGATGCACATGCTTTTATTTTGGAGATGTATTTGAATAGGTTTACAGGCTTTAATATTAAAAATGTGCATTATTTTTTTCTCCTTACGTGCATTGCTGCAGCACCTTTTTTCACACTCTCCCATAAATGCTCTGTTTTAGATACTGTCTCTCCTCTCCTGGAAAGCCCAGCATGCTCTGATTGGTCAGTTAGCATGATGAAAATGATGCTGCACTGTTGGTGTAAGTGAAGTGTCAAGAAAGACGGTATGTGAGCAAGATCTCAGCCACTTTATGCAAGAAGCCTATACTCTAGATGGACATGTAGCACTTCAGAAATGTCAAGAGTGCAGACAAAGAGAAAACAGATTTTTCTCACTTGTGGAGCTGTCACCCTGCGCCTCACCTCTGCATGGCAGAGCTGTGCAGTATCATTCCTTGACACTTCAGAGTGCCAAAGGAGAGCTCTGGAAAAAAGAAATTGGGCCAGCCAGCGGATGAGAGGACACTGGATATGAGGAGGGGATTTAGAAAGAAAGAAGACAGAAATCTATCAAACTCCTGCTAACTCCTAGAATATTAGATCTTGCCTAATGCTGCATTTTCAGAACATTTCTGTCATATTATTTTCATCACATGGAGCCTGGTTCTGTTCAAAGTTCCAAAATATGGCTCCTGGCTCTAGTGCCATGCTTAACCCACGGACTCTTATGTCCGTATTAAGCATAATCTTTTGGAAAGCAAACAAGTAAGTGTATTTAGCTAAATCACTGTAACTTATTTGGAGACAGAGGAAACCGATCTGAGTGTTAGTGACATTTGTCATGGAAATACTGACAGACCAAGGTTCATTTTATTAGGAAAGACTCAGAGAAACTCAGAATTGTGCAGAAATGTTCTACGCAGCAACTTGATATAGAAAAAAACTGAGTAGAATTAGGCCAAACAGATATATTTGCACTTAATCACCATCATCAGCAATCATTTTTAATTAGTACAATAGGACTGTCAATCACTTAACAGGTGAAGAGATAAATAAATACAAGAGATTTATGACTTTGCTGGTATATTGTGCGACACCTTTACTGTGGTGGCAAATATTAACTCACCACAAAGAACAGAGACAACATTTTTTTTTCTGACTATGAGGAATCAAATTGTCTTAGAGAGAAATGGCTAAAAACATATGAAGGATAAGAACCTTGGGTTCATTTAGCCCTTGGTTAACATATCCCATCACATAAGCTTTCTTTCTGTTTTTATTTTATTTACTTTTTTGGTAGCAAATGGAATTGATGAGGAGGCCATTACTCAATAAAAAGTCAATAGAGAGAAAGCAGCTATCTGATGGACCTAAATTCCCTTTGTCTTTAATACTGGCTTCTATATACGTCTAGTTAAAGTGAGATGTTGTTTCAAAGTAAATCTAATGATTCAAAAAAGTGGCCCAAAGTCTTTATATTTGACTGCTAATTGACTGCAATTTCCTGTTCTGTTTTCTTACAGAATTTTACAGTATTTCCGGTTTCACATCTCAACAAAAATGTTAAAAAAACACAGTGCTTTGACCTGAAACTTTGACTGTACAGCTTATAGCCATTATAGGGAACCCAGCTCTGAAACACTCAACTGACAGGGAAGGAAAGTCTGAATGAATGAGATACACATGACTAACAGAGTGCTATGATCTCTAGAGTCATAGCTCTACTCATGAAAAGTATTTATTGATTGCCTTGAGAGGCAGCCAAGTCATGCTGCTGTGGCTGAAAATGAAACATGCAGGGTACTGTACATATGAAAGTCTTTATGGGACCCTATAGTGTGCCTCCTTCTTTGTTTTATACACCCCTTCCCTCTGTTCTCCCTGTCTTGTCATCTACAGGGCAGAGTAAGCTCTGTGGTTTTGGCAAGCTCATGCAGAGATCCCAGTAGTTCCTGTTGAGGGCAGAGTGACTATTACAACCCCACACTGCTGCAGTTCACAGAACAATTATCATAATCATCATTTCACCAAAACAGAACTATGATATCCAGTGATGCCGCTGCCATGGGTTTTGAATGTCAGCTCAATTTGCCTGATATGTTTCTGTTTTGCTGTCTGTCTTTAATTTAGTGGGAGCTAGTGACACGACTGTTCTCAGAAAGAAAACTGTGTCACCGGATGCGTGGCTACTATTTGAAATTTATGAACTGACCCCTTTTCTTACACTGAAAAGCATAATCATAAACATAATATAAAACAAACTGGTACATTTGAGCTTTCTAATGCCAGTATGTTTTTCTTCCTAATCTCTGCACATCTGGCAGCGCACAGGGTGACCAAAGCCAACCCGTGGTTAGAGAAAAATAAAGAGCAGGAGAGCAATGAGCAGGAGAAGAGAGCAGGAAGAGATGAGGCGTCTGGTAGTTTCCCAAGCAGTGCAAGAACAAGGAAAAATTGGAAGTCAGTATTAGTTTGTATTCCGCCAAGACAATGGCTGCATCCATCCTCCATCTCCATCCAGCTCTTGTTTTTGCCTCACCACAGGGACTGTCAGAAATGATATCTGGAGCGGTGAGCATTAGACACCAGCATGTCTGCCAAGGAGCCGCCAGGGGTGGGAGGTCACATCTGAGGATGGGGATGTGAGACCACTACATGCAAAGGAAGGAGGATACAGGAAATATCAATGCAGAGTGGTTATGTAGTCACTGGCAAAATGGCTTGAGAAGCAGTGGTTAGAAAAAGGAGAGGGATGAAATTTTAAATAGAGGGTTAGACTTTGTGAATGTTCATATTTCTTCCATGGCTTTTGCCCCGAAATCTGAGCCGAGGCAAACTTAAATCTTTGGGTTCAAACTAAGCACATATCATAAATCAAAAGACCAAATCTGGTAATTTGATATCTTAACTATAAATCTGTGATGAACCTGTAAAGGAAAATCCACAAAAAGTCCAAACCATTTAAAAAAATAAACAAAATAACAAAATTGTGACCAAAGCTGCAGTAGTATAATCAGTTTTCCTCTAATGACCATATATAATATCTGATTTTTGTTTAATAATCTTTTGGCAGTTTTTTCATATCTTTTTCTTTACAAACTCTTTCTGAGGCTGTTTTGTTATACATTTCTCTTAGTGCTACCTAACATATGATTGACAGCAGGCAAACTAATGTTAACAGTAAATACGTTTTGCAACGAGCAAAACAGTGGTGATGTAACTGTATATTCTCAAGTGTCACACTGTGCTGTCCCACCTGTTCTTTCAGCAAACAGAACTGGCCTACCTACATTTCCACAACTTTACGGCCTGTCGGGAGACAGCCAGCTCAGTAAACCTGCTAACACTCTAAGTCTCAAGCTACTGGGACAATTAGTGGTCAGTGCATTTAGAAAAATTGGATCATTGCTGTAACCATCTGCTAGAGTTATCTGCCGGATCTAAAATGGGCTTAAATACAATATTTAAAAACAAATACAAACTACAAAGCATCATCATCAAATTATTTTAGGCTCAACCAGTTCACATATTTGTCATGCAAGAGTCATACTATCAAGAAAAGTGAAAGGAGCCATGCTCATTTTTTTAATGTAAAAAAATGTACTCTGCTGAAGTTAATCAGAAAACACACACACATACACACACAAAGAAGTAAATAACATTGATCATCTTGTTACACAGAAACATTTATGGGTCCAAGCATTTATGTGGATGTTACTTTGACACGTACCACCTACCTAAACATTGTTAAAGACCGGCAACCCCCCACCCCCCAGTGGCGCTCTCTGATGCAAGTGGTCTCCCTCAACAGGAGAATACTCCCTGCCTTGCTGCAAAAACTGAACAAACAGAATAAAGTGGCCAAGGCACTGACGCGGTCTCCAAAATTTCTAGATCACAGTTCGAGTGGGCCGACATGAGAATGGGATGGGCTGGAATGAGTCTGATCCAAGGAGTTCCCACCCTGCAACCAACAGAACACACACCCACAGAGAACCCTTGCCACGTCTGACAGATCAGAACTGTCTTGAGGCCAGGTGGGAGACCTAAACAACATTATGCAGGTGGTTTTAGTGTTGTGGCCGATCGGTGCACAAGAAACACTTGTTTAACATTTACACAAATCTACTGTCAAGATCACAACCCTTTATTCCCAACTCTTACACTCACACAACATTTAACAGAGCACTCTTGCATACCTGTGGCAGCTGTAAGTCCCAGTGAAGCCACATTTCCTTCATTAAGATATATTTCACTGGCACAAAACACTAGGTGCAGCCTGTTTCAATAAGACCCCAACAGACTCAACCTGGCTCATTTATCACTATTAAGGAAGTGCAAGGAGCCTGGGACAGGTGTTGAAACCTGTTCCTTGTATTTGGACTCACAACATGATCACTATCGGTGTTTTGCACTGTGGCTTAAGTATTTATGATGTTTAAAGGAGCTAATAATGCAGTGCAGAGCAGCGCCATAGCACATGACCACCAGTTTCTGACTCAATCTGCTTTGTTTTGTTACAGATCTTTAAACTACATTTGCACCCCAAACATTAGATCAGTGGAAAATATTTTAATAGTAGCTTTGATAGTAGTTTAATTAGCTCTTTTTCCACAAATCTAAAACTCTAAACATTATGATTTTGTGTAAACATTATCTGACCAAAGTCTTCACTCGACTTGAAGTTGCTACCCAATCCTCAAATCTTTCAAAATTGACAAGCAAGCTGGTTTCTATTTAACCACTTACTTTAACTGCTTAATGATTCCTGAATGCCTTAATCACTGCAGCTCAAGATATGTTTCTCAGTTGCTCCCTAAGAAAACAAACCTCTGACTGACATTTGTTGCCTGCCGTTGAACTCAAATCCAACTCCATAGCAACTGGCAATTGTGTCAACGACTGACAGGATTCACAGGTGTGGTACACTTTAAGGAGGAGCAGGCTAAAACATCTAATGTGAGGAACTCATGTCGTGACTTGTTTCTTGTCTTAATCTCATTATTCAGACTTGGAAAAGTCATTTCATTGTTTGCTCTGTTTTCCTCTGGGTGAGCAGATCTGTTGGAAAGTCTACACTTGTTGTAATAACCTTGGACAGTGTGTTTGTGTGCTGTGTGTATTAAGCACTGCCTCAGGGTCACCTCCTGGGCTAAATGTGAAGAATCCACCCCTGCTTTTTTTTTTTTCTAAACTTGCACCCAGTGCCCTTCTTTATGGTGTGTCTCAGGTGTGCCTTCCCCCCAGGAGCCATCAGTGAGCCTGCTCTGGATCTACAGGGGTTGCCCAGCCAGCCTTACTTACTTTATAGGTCATCTCACGGGCCTCTCTCCTCTTCCTGTCCAAGCAACCATGTAATGAAGCCCTAATGAGCCTGTCGCTCTGTCACTTATTCTCATCTGAGTACACAATAATAGACAGAGAGAAACAGGTAAGAAGGGGAATTAAAGAAATGGGAAACAGGGAGAAAGAAGTGACAAACTGTTAGAGAGGCTTAAAGAAACTGCTTAGAAATATATTTTGTATCTTAGAATATAGATGGTTGATTTACTTTATAGAAATTATATATATTTTTTAAAAAACACATTTCTGTTTTTTCAGAAAAACTGTATGAGTGTGCTCTACTCATACAGTAGCAACTTGTCACAACGTAGGCCGGCACTAAAGCACACCCTGCTTGATCTTCCTTTATGACCCAAAGGAGAATCATCATTTACAAAATGATCATCATGTTGTAATCAATGAGACTCAAAACTACTGGTTGAGACCATAAACTCATCAGGAAAGCAAATTTCCCGCTAAGTGATTTCCCCATAGGCTTCTATAAAATTGCAAACAGGGAAGTCATCCATCTTTTATATACAGTCTTTGGCCATAAGGTAATTCATTTTGCTGAAAGAAACAAAACAAAAAAACAAAATCAAACTAAATACTAAAGGTTAAAATGGCTGAAAACCTTGATGATTTATTCTTTACCAATGCACTGTTGTTGCCACATTAATCTGAAAAGTATAAAGTAAATGCAGTATGTGAAGATACATTAAGTTCTTTGGCTTATACAGTTCTTCCACAGTGTGGAGCCAGTGAGCCACTTCCCCTCCAGCAAAAGAAAATAGGGAGGGAAGGACCGAGACATAAAGAGGGGAACAGTGTACGGTCGTCTGGCAAAGCCAGAGATCGACTGATTAAAAGCATGTGCTGACCCCCGATTCCCAAGATATGACAGACAAACCGCAGCACACATACAAACTTAACAGAGAAGCAAAGACGTGCACATATGAACATGCACTATAAATGCACACGCTTGGCAACACACGTACACACACTTCTGTTGAAGCACATATAGGTAGTGGTAGAAGACATTTATGGGTTAAGGTCTTAAAATCAGGATACTGTACATCTATAATGTTACAACTGTTCACAATGAACCCAAAATCTATAACGAGGCATGAAATACAACTAAATGAGTCATTTTAATAAGCTCCACACAGAGCAGTTCAGGCCTCCATCTTTCTTTAGATGTTGATAATACACAGGTTGGATCATGTCCTTCTGTTTGGAAGGGCAGTAAATGATAACAAACACGCTCCTGAGAATCGACAGAGGAGTTTAAAAGAGGAAAAGTGAGTGTGTCCCATGTAAGAGCATCACTGGTCCATGACGTGAGAAACTGCAATGAGCAAATGGCAAAAAAAAAGAACAGGAAAGTTTGAAACACAGGAAGAAAATATACAGCCGTGCAGGTCTTCAAATGAAATAATATCTTTACAGACATGAGAACTGGGCAGCAAATTCAGCTCCAAAATGACAACACGCAGAGACTCTTTTGTTCTCTAAAGTGGATAGCTGGGATACTAAGGCTGTGAAGCTGACAACTGATGTGTCCAGACAAAAGACCTTAAATAAATGCATATATTTTTATTTCCTATATTTAAACTTTGCGTGCATTTGCTGTTTCATTGTGATCTTCCACCATGCTTTTGGTGTGGCCTGGCTTTGAAATATTAAATATTTATCCAATCCTTGGAACAAATCACTCAGTCTTTTCACACTGGTGTGGGTTTCGAAAACACACATGCTGACTAGTTTACCTCTAACAAAACATTTTTAGGGGAGGTTGAGGGGTGGTATATGAGTGCAAAAATACATCAATCTTTGTATGTCAGCGCTGCCTGGACACAATGGGGATTTTAAATGGCATGATGCATTACAGCTGCAAAAGCAAGAGCAGTGTCCAGATACGACATATTAGTTGGTCTATGCCCAGAAGAAGTGGTCACGTCTGGGGCTGCTGTGTTTGTCTGGTTCCCCTTCTTATCTTTTGTTTATCTGGCTCTCAGAACCCACTGCAAGCAGTCACAGAGACCATTACAGTTCCCCTTTCACAACCTATTTATGTTAGCTTTGATTAATAGCCTCTGCATTTACAATAGGACACACACATTGATTGAGAAGTGGAAAAGGGCAACTTGTTTTAATTTGAAAAGGAGCTTAACCCCTTCCCACCCCTCTTGCGACATTTCAGTCGTGCACCACATGAACACGAGTGGAGGCCAAGGAGTGTGGCCTGCATGCTACATCTGCAAACAAGCCCAACCAGCTGTGAAGTGCATGGATGCTAAGACTGTTGAAACCCTCACATCTCTGTTCTTTTATTGAAATTTACATGAAAACAGATTAGGCATGCATATTTTGAAAAGCCTTATTGTGCACAGCTGGACCAAGATACAGCAAGCCTTGATGCTTTCTTTTGAGCACACTGGAGATTAGAAATGTTATAACTTAATATGATGCATTTCTATTTATTTATGATCATTCTTTTTCCTTTTTCATCCAGTAGACACTTAAAACAAGCAACCAGAAAAGACATCTGTAAAAAGTGATTTTTATTGGCATTGTTAAGCCAAGTGTGAAATCACAACAGCCCGTTTCAACAAGGGCCCCCTTCTGTTCAGAAGCCTTGCTCAATCCCTTATGTAAACTCAACATTCCCACAGTTGCACTGTGATGGCTGGGCTCACCTGTCCCAGCATGAATTGTGCTGACAACAGTGCGCGCCACTAAACGGTGTGCCATTTTTATCTGGCTTTGGGTTGCTATAAATGTGTTACCAATACATTGCGTTACTATGGCTTTGAGCAAGTAGCCACCAGAAGCATACAGTAAAAATAATTGCTGGGTAGAGTTAACACTGTAGGGCATTCATCTGCGCCTCAACATGCCGGTTTAAAGAGTGAAATCTTCCAACACACTCTTGCATAAGATACTTCTCGGTTCCTGCAGCTGCAGAGTCAGAGCATGCTGCAGAGTGTATTGCTGGGGCTGTAGTGGTCAGCGCAGCTGCACGCCATTTTCCGGCCCCCTCATGGCTGCTTCACATTATGGTATTCCCTCATTCCCCATTGTGAAATTTGTTATCTATCATGTGACTGCCTGGATTCCATTAAAGCTCTCACTTCACTCAATCGCTCCTCCTTCCCCTTTGTCTTTAACTCTGTCGCTGATGTGATTTAGGATTTTGAAGGATGGTGTTTTTCCCCCCGTTTACAGATCTGGACGCATGTTTTTTTGTCTCATCAGGAGGCTGCCCGTTAGCCCCCCCCCCATGAGTAGCTGCATATGTGTATCCATAAGTGACCCCCATTCCTCATATGTGCAGGCATCTGTGTGTCTGTGTCTCCAGCAATACTGAGTGAAAGGCTGATCAAATTAATCCAGAAAGTGCCAGGATATAGCCTAATCTTATCTGTTGAGCTTGGTGGAGTCATACAGTAGGTATGTAGTATTGCACGTTTATGATAACCCACATGTACACAAACCTATTGGCCTCCATGGGCCTGATAACAAGTTGGCGCCACAGCAAAAATGATATCACATGACAGAGTGAATGATTATAAGAGAAAGAACGCGTCTGTCAAGCATATGACCAGACAGATAACTCCACCATTCAGTTAAACCTCCATCATTCACTCTGACTCTTTATCA